>VYZV01017202.1:34220-53697 GCA_013401275.1 Pandion haliaetus | reverse complement strand
AAACAGCCTACAACAGCATTGACTTTTGGCCACTTCAGCTGTCGATGGGTGTACAGAAAGTCACTGCTGGTAGCACAGGAGGTATGCAGTATTTTCCACTGGAAGGCAGGTGAAAGTGCCTAAAGCTGTACAGCTTAAAATTGATGTGATTGAAAAACAGAGAATGTTAATTCATTCAGTGATGAGCGGAATGGAAAATACAGAAGGAACAAATACTCAAATTTCTTCTAATAACCAACATGGGAAGGTACTTTGTGAAATGATCAGATAAGAGATTTAAATTAAGCAAGAGGAAGCACTTTTTAGAATAACATATAATTTAACAGGACTCATGGCTACAGAAATACAAATATATTTAAAATATGACCAAAATTAATGGGAGAACTATCCATAATGCTTTCCTTCAACTCTACTTTAGCATTACAGTAAACACAAAGGCTATCAAAACATAACAAGAAAGCTGGAGACTGATGGATTATTAGAGGCAAATGTGACCAATCCATCTGAATATATCTGTCACAGAGCTCTGTTTGCTGTAAAATTGTGGCTGGCACAGCTGGTGACTGCATTTAATCAACATTTTTTAATTATATAAAACAATGCTTTGAAAAAACCAACAAACTAGAACAAAAGCCTAAAATAAGAGCCCAAACATTTAGAGGTGAAGTCATGAAGCTTACACGGGTACCATCTGGTACCATTTAGGTGGCTGTCAGTTATGTATGCCTCTTCTGCTGCTGTTAACCCATGGCCCAAAAAGTGTACCAAGCATCCTCACGAGACAGCTGGTTACATACACTGACAACAGCAAGCAAGCGTGGTCAAAACACATCATTGTGCAAGTAACTAAAGGGATAAAGTAAGTGGGGAAAAAATAGAAACCCTTACATTTGAGAGCATAAACTCTCCTTAGCCTTCTGCTCTTACCATCAAAGCCTCACTTTTCTGAGGCTGCCTGTGTTCACCAGATGCTGGACATCAGTGCAGCATCACCCGCTGCCACACCTGCTCCATTCCTCCTGGGGGGAGAGATGCTGCTGAAATACAGAGCAGCAGAGTCATGCCTTCCTGGGGCTGGAGATTCCCCACATAAATGTACAAAGCACCATCTCCTGCTCACATGCAACAACACTGGGTCTAGCATACAATCTAGCTCCAGGAGTAGCTTTGTACACCCAAGTAATGTCCTCTGGCTTCCGCTGCACTAAGTGTCCTTACATCAGGTCCCCATGCTCTCCAAGACAAGAAAAGTAGACACACAAATGTCCTTCTGTCAGACTCAGGCTACAGCAAAGTGAAAGTATAGAGCAGTAGCTCCCCCCTTTTCCCCATAGGGTAAAATAGTGGGTACAAAGCCAGCTGCAAACAGCTGAAACCATTTTTTGACAATTTCTGCTGACTTGCTACGAATTATAATATTTTTATATAGCAGTGGTCTGTTTTCAACAGAACCGGGAATTAATCAGTGCCCTGAACCTCTAGGTATCTGCAGCATAAGATTACACAAAGCTGCTCTGAAGTTATATTGTAATTTAGCTAACTCTATAGAGATAGATACCAGCATAATATAGGATTAAACTCCAGCTTGAGTTCTGAAAACAGTTCCTGTCTTTATGGCAGTTTGTACAAAACCCTCACAGCCAAACTCACCCAAGCCATCTGGGATGGCTGAAATCAGGCTTGCTTGGAAACTTAAAAAAAAAAAAAAAAAAAAAAAAAAAAAAAAAAACAAAACAAGAAACAAAAAACCCCCCCCACTTTTGCTGCTGAGAATCCCACCAGCTTGCTGCATTCCTGTTCTGGAAGGGGAAAAAAACCTGAAACACACCAGAAACTTATCTCTGATGTTAGAAAAGGGTAGTATAAACTTACTAGTGGGTTGTTCCAACCACATCTATTGAAACATACACAGAGCCAGTTCCCCTACAGGTGGGCAATAAACTGTCTCTTCATTTTACCAGTGTTTTGTTCAGATCTAACAAGAAAAATCAGCAAGCTAGCAGGGTTAAAGGAGTACAGAGGCCTTACATACAACTCTGGCTCCTGCAAGAGTGCTCCTTGTACAATCCTATCCCTAACCCACCCAAATGTTCACATCCCATGTAGGCTAGTCATTAAGTTCTCTGGAGTTGAGAGGACCATGTCAGGGAACACACTCAACCATCACAAGCTGATCTGTACCAGCAAAGACCCAAACCAAATCCTCAGGCTGCACCTGTGTCCAGCTGGTGATTCCATTCCCAACAAAGCCAACTGCTGCAGGTAGAGTACCCAGAGGCTGAGCAATTCTCTTATCCGTCGTATATACACACACTGAAGAGAGGCTGAAGAGCAGAGAAGTCACGATGACAAGTGGAAATCACTGCAGGAATCTGGAGATAGTAATGATATAGGTTTTGTTGCTATTTTACATGCATACGTACTGTAGCATGGGAGGTTCCTCCGTGTACCAGGGGGCATTTCTAGTAACAGCCAACAACCTCATTAGTACCTCCAACACAAGGAGGAGTCTGCATATACTAATTCTATTACTGCTTGCTCTTTGGACAAAAAGGAGTAGTTTAAAGGCACTCTCAAGGACTCTGGACTCTCATTAAGTTGATGAACACATTCACACTGCTAGTCTGGCTTGGGCCTGGAGACTTGTGCTCCACGAGGAAGGGAAAAAACCCAACCAACCCAAACCACACAGCAATACAGATCCACCAACCGTTTCTTACACACCACAGCTCTAATGAAAGACTACTTAAAGATTAACTCTTAATAGAGGAGGCCAGGACTTTGCATCTTCTAGCATAGCTGACATCACAACATTTCTCCACAGGTTTGTCTCATACAGGAAAAAGAAAGGAGGGTAGAAGCAACAAGGGCTCTCTGAAAGCTTGCAGTTTGGGGTTATACTGTAGCTTATTTTCTGTAGGTGTTTCTGAAGGACATTGTGCTAAACTGAAGCAGTGGTTTTAACAGCTATTTTCAGGATCACAGGCCAGCAGCTTTTCTCCAGCAAGCATGAGGTACTGGCCTGCAATATGACCACCCCTTATTTCCATGTATTTCTTTGTCATGTCTGTCTACTCTTGCTTCTACCAAAATATGCAGCTAAGCATGCCAACTAGATTGTGGTTTAAAAGTGATTTTCTGTAGATCAGGCTTCCACAAGCCCAAGTGAAACCTTACACAATGCTCTATAAAACCCAAAACAATTAATGTCTCCTCTGTGGCAACATTCACACAACCACTGGCAAATCCACACACTTGTAGCATAAGCCACCTTCATTCACAAATCCAAGCACAGATGGCTTGCATAAA
Organism: Pandion haliaetus; assembly: GCA_013401275.1. Lineage (NCBI taxonomy): Eukaryota > Metazoa > Chordata > Aves > Accipitriformes > Pandionidae > Pandion > Pandion haliaetus. The sequence continues at coordinate 50,388 of VYZV01017202.1, read as the reverse complement.
TTTGGGATACATCTTTTCCACTGACCTAATTGTGGCAGGACTGCAGCAGCTCTTATGACATGTTTTGTTGCATTTTTTTCACTGTAGCTGATCGCAGCTGTGTCACACACTACTGCAGTGAGTCCTTAATATAGCAGCGGGTAAACAAACATCACAAAACAGCCTGCACAAGAAAGAGGGATGTGTATGCCTCAGAGAGAGCTTGCTCATGTTTAACAAGCGCTCTCAAGAAGAATGTTCCAGGCAGTGTTACATTTCTGCCTAAACCTCTTTGAGCAGCAGTTACCCTTTGAACACTTGATGATAATCCCAATTTAAAGGACTAGGACTCTTCAGATGTAAATAGCATTTGCCTTTGCAGTTACTAACCAAATGATACAGTACCCTTTATTTCCCAATTAAAAAAAAAAAAGTTCAGCACATTATGTTTACAGTTACTATAAATAATAGTCTGGGGGGAATGAAGAACTTTTCAGAATGTTATTTTCTGTGATTCCATATCCTCAAACAAGCCTCTGACATCCCTGCTTTAGGAACACAGGTGATCCTCAAGCAAATCCCATGCAAATCTTAATCTCACTACCATAAGGAAACTAAATAACAAAATCCAGCATCCTCAAAAAAAAGCAGTATGAATATAATATATAGCCTTGTAGTGGCTGTATTCCATATCACCACTTACAAGTTAAGGGAACAAAAATATCTGGTGTAACTCTCACAAGGTGACTCTCCTCCCCACAAAAACAACATAAATTGTTTTTAACATATTATCTGCTTAGGGATCCAATTTTCACCTCAGCTCCTCTCTGAAAACTCATCCTCACTCCATTACCGACAGCTTCCACTCAGAGAAAAAAAAAAAAGAAAATAAAAAAGGAAGTGAAACAAAGGTGAATTAATTTCAATATAAGAATGAATAGCTCATACAAGGAAAAAAACATTAAGGAATTCACAGTGTTTAGCTAGAATGAATGTGCATACAAATCCAGGATTGTGTTTATTTGGATTTTTTTAAATAGTATTTAACCATGCTCTGAGACTGACAATAACAATCATAACGAGATAAGAAAGGATTTAAGTTTTCTTTTACACATATAACTCCATCATCTTATATTCTGCAAAGCAGCAGCAAGTCAGCTCTATTGTTACTTGTCTATGGATGGTACCTTCAGCCTGTATAAAGTACTCCAAAAAAATAACGTTAAGGAGAAGAGCCACATCCCTTACTGTTTATCAAAAGGACAGTCCAGTATTTAAAAAAGCCAACATTGTGCACCACCATTTAATGTTATCCCACAATGTGGAGACTGAATTAGCTGCTAACCTTTGGAGCAGCCCAGCAGCTGTTAGAATCTGCAGTATAGGATCTCTTGCAGAAGGCGTGAGTTCAGTATCGGGTCAGACAAGAACCGCAGTCTTCTTTCTCTCCTCGTGCACTTCCTCTAGCAGATGCCTCCTGCTGTCCTTCCCACCTGGGACACAGTAGTTCTCTTTTTTTTCTTCCTTTGCACCATCTTCCTAGCTTATTCAGGTAATCACTTCCTTCCCTTTTCCTCAGCCTCTTCACCTTCCACCTTTCCTCCCACCAATTCTGTCCTTTCTCCAACTTAACCAGAGTTAAGAACACCTGCTGGAGTGCCTCTGCAGAGGGCTTGCTCCACACTACAGAGCAGAGCCAAGTGGCCTGGTCTGGTAGGATGGTGCTAGAGCCCATGCTCTACTCAGAGTTGCTCCTGCACTGTGGCTGTTCTGATGTGGGACAGGCATGAACAGTTACTTGCGAGGAACTTGCTGCTGCATCACTCACCACTGTAGCAGCAGGTTTGCAGGACCAGGCAGATTTCACAGAAGTCTGGCAACCCTGCTATGCTGTCACAGATTTCTTGTAATCTCCTGGAGGGATCAGGGGTCACAAAGAAAAACTGGCAGCTTGCTCTTGTAGAGAAAGCCCAAAGCTAAGCTCAGTCAAAACCACATTGCCAGATAAAGTTTATTTACAAACATACAAACTTCAGAATTAGTGTGCTGAAAAGCACGGGGACCACAGGCCCCAAAGACAGGTCATCACCTCTTTGGCAAGTATTACAAGGACAACTGTTGCAAGTGTTATGAATGCTTCTTGACCCCTCTTGACGGGAGGACACAGCTGAATATGAACTCCCTGGGGCAAGTTCAGGATGATCTTCTATCCTCCAACATGAGACAAGCTGCTGGCTGCACTGAAGTTTTGCTGTGAAGCGTCCAGAGCTCTTGGGCCAGCACAGCACTGCTTTATTGTAACAGCCCTCAGCTAACAGATTCAATGATCATCGTGAATACAAACCATCCTGCCAGGGAAGCTGACACTATCTCCTCCAGACAGGAGGAGAAATACTTTACAAGGGACATGTAAAAAGTGGGGAGCAGAAAAAAAATGGCTCCCATCTTCCCTCCAATGACACCCCAAAGCCAACGGTCCCAATATCCTGTGCTAAAATTATATTCTTTTCTTTTGCTTTTCTACTTCTCCATCCCATTACCAACCCAAATGTGAATTTCTAACAGGGAGCCCTCGTATCTATTTCCCATTCAAATCCTGAAACGACCATAGTACAGTGGAGTTGTACTGCCCCCCACCCTCCCATAACAGCTGATGTTTTCTGAACCGAATTCTAGTATTTAGAAGCTGTAACCACCTCTGGTTAAAGAGACAGGCTTACATCACTGGCTTTAAGTCAGTTTTTCTTTGCCTCTTTCTGCTAGAGGCCAGGACACCTGGATGTGATATGGCTCTAGTTCTTCTGGAGTGACATAGTCTGGAGCATTGCCCATCAGGTCTCGTCCCCTAAAGGACTTAGGAAAAGCAATGACATCTCGGATACTTTGAGCGTCAACGATGAGAGAGATCAGCCTGTCAAGTCCTAGAAGCAGAAAACAAATTGGTGAACCACTTGAGTTATGGCCCTATATTACTTCCTCTGATTCAGAAAAATCGGAAAGATGGAGTAGATAGTATTACTGAGCCTGAAGAATAAAAGCGAAGCAAGTAAGGGGAAAAAAATTCATCTCAACCAGTAGCAAAGAAACAAACTTGCCTGAAGAGCAGAAATGCCTAGCAAAATATAGCTTTTCAGTATTACAGAAAGTTCTGCAACACACCAAGGACTGCAAGACAGAGACAGTGCCTTTGCAAAGACAGCATAACAAAACCAGAGCAGCTAAGTGGCAGGAATGGTGTCAGGGCTGTGCTTAACTGCTCAAAGCTCTTGATCAACCTGTTCTGAAGGATTACAACAACTAGGAAGAATTCAAAAAGAAGAGCCTCTGGGTGATTGGAGGGAGGGAGATCACACTGGAAGACCACAAATCAAAATGCTACCTTTGTTTTTTGTAGGGTTTTTTGTTTGGTTGTTTGCTTGGGGGGGCAGGGGGGGTTGTTAGGGGTTTTTTTCTTTTTTAAAACCACAAACTTGTAAGGTTCTAGGAAAAAAGGTCTGACATTATCTGAATTAGTAAGCAAAACAAATAACGAAGAAGGGAAGTGAGACTGAAGCAGAAGGTAAGGTTGTGGCAGTGACCCAGGGCATGAAACAAAGTACTATGCTGTCCCAGACCTTGAGGCACGCAGTACAGGGTTTCTGTTCTGGCTGCACAGGAATGAGAATAAAGATGACCTAATCCTAATGAACACCCTGTTTGTAGAACAGCAGAAAAGGATCATCCTTAGAGCCACCAATATGTGACTTGGTCCTTGCCTAAGAACTAAATCATGCTATGATGCTGAGGAGGAACACCAAAACATTCTGCACTTGGTGACTAGACCTCTGTTTCCTTCTACAAAGTTGGAAGCACTGTGTAAGCCCACACAGTGTTACCATGTTACATGAGGCTTATTCCTGGGATCTAATATGCCAAAAAAAAAGTCACAAGACACCTGCATCTGGAGAGCTACAGAGCACTTACCTAAAGCGATTCCTCCATGAGGTGGAGCTCCAAACTCCAAAGCCTCAAGCAGATGGGAAAGCACCTCAGAATCCTCCTGCAAAATTACGTAAGTGTCACTGGACAAGCAATGCTCTTCCCACTAGCAACGCAAGATGAAGGTATGATGAAGTCATTCATCACTCAGGGCTAGGAGTTATGTTTCTTTATCCAAGAAGCACACAAGTGTTTCTTTCAGAATTTGAAATGGATATTTAAATTAATTAGTCCTTTAACTCTCCAAGAGAATGTTAGAGGCATCTGTAGGTGTTACCTTCAGCACTTTCTCCAGCACAAAACGCTGCTGTTCTGCACTATGAATTCTGATGGAGCCACCTCCAACTTCATTGCCATTCAGCACAAGGTCATAGTGCTGGCTACGGACCTGTAGAAAGAAATGAACAAACATCTCAGCAAGGCTGGGGCACAGCTGCATCTAACAACAACCTGCACACAGACAGCAAAGACACTGGTAATGACGCCACGACATACAACACCACTGCTCTCGGTGATAACTTGCAGTTCAGGTACCGGTCCTATTGGAGGCACGGACTGCTGCTGAGATGTGGGAACAGTACAAATCCTTTTGCAAAGTTGATCAAAACCTGAAGCAACATGGGATGGGTCAGAATATAAGACTCCTCACCTTAAGCAACTGTCTCCTATAAGCTCTTTTGTCAGGGGCACACACGGATATTTGATGCTCAGAGTAATCTGGAAGCCATGTACAATATGGCTCTTCTAGACATGTACAATATGCAGTCAGTTCCATGAAACTTATCCTCTTTTTACACTAACACCAGCTGCTACTTGCCTAGTTTTCCATGACACATAGCTGTAAAAAAGCCATCATGGCAGGCATGAAGTTAGTTACCTTTGTGGGATCAGAATAGAGGAGGCTGGTATCTGAAGGATGAGGGGCAGTGAAGGGGTGATGAGCAGATTCCAGTTCAGTGGGATTCTCTTCCTTTGGGAGGAAAAGGGGGAAATCCACTACCCACAGAAAGTGAAAAGCTGTAGGATCACGAAGTACCAGCCCAGCCACCTCAAGGAGGTCAGCACTCTCCAACCGTAGGCTTCCTAATGCAGAGCACTGTAAAAGAGAAGGGAGATAGTGAGATGGGGCAATTTTACTATCAGGGAAGTCGCTCCAACACTGACCGGGGAAAGAGTGTTTCATAAAGGTAGTATCACAGACAGCATCAGTTGTAATGTACTGTTGCCTTAAACACTTTTGCCTTGTATCCTGAAAGATATCACCTTCCTGCTGAGGCAGCAGCAGTTCCAGCATTTGACAAAGACCAAGTAAGGAGCTGAAAAATCCATTTTCTTCCAACTGTTCCGTCTTCACAGATCTTTCCTAGACTAACCTCAAGCTCTACACAAATGTGGATAAACTGCAGAAGCACAGGTAAGATCTGCACTTTGCAGACAGAGAAATGAAGGCACAGAAAGAGAATATGATGAAATTTTGGCTATCAAGCAAAGCATGACACCTTGTCATAAACCAATGCTTGGAAGGCAATGTCTGCTGGCAAGAACAGAGAAAAAGGTAAGGACAGAATCTTCCATCCCTGCTGCTAATAAACAGCTGTGCTTCACTCCCATCATCTGCTTATAGGAGACAAAATTATCTACTTGACGTTTTCCAATCTCTCTTTGATGCTTTAAAAATTAAGTTAAGGTGAGAGAAAAAGAGGCACTGATTTGTTCCTGTTATATATTCCAGCCTTCATTTCAGTTACAAGTTCTTCCCAGAATGTGACTAGGAGAAATAAAAGCAATAAGGTACATTTCATGCATTATTTGCTGTTGCTATAGCTTCAGCTCCAGAGAAACATAGAATTAGATTACGACCTATTTTAATAATAAGAAGAATTAGACTAAGGTCAGATAACATCAAAGCCATCATCAGTAACATTCAACTCACACAGCCACCCAAGAAATGCTTCCTACCACTTGCTTGTGTTCACCAGCTGCCAGCAGTACCACATCATCCACCTGCATGTTCAGCACTTGGATAAGCTCCGACTGCTGCTTCTCACCAAGAAACTTTGTAAGCAGAGACTTCAAGCTTCCATCAGGCCTGCAGATAACTTCCATGATTTCCTAAAGAAAGATATGAGTATGTTCAGTACAGTCTTGAAGCACCACATGCTCAGGCACTGACTCTCAGCTATTAAAAACTGCTCTTCTACCTTCCTCTGCCTGCAAGTGCCTTTATACACATTTTGCCATTCACCATTTCCAATGCCTCAGCAGTGTTTGTCTCACCTGGTTAAACTGAGATTTTGCAGACTCCTTTAATGACTCCAAATCTTTATTTTTAAGATATCTCTGGGGAAAGAGCAAGAGATGATACATTAAACATCAACAAAATCTATGGAAAGCCTCACCAGGATTCAAATCTGACTGAGCTGTTTCCAAACCTCTCCAGTTCTTTTGTTTCTAGTGCAAGGTCTTATGAGGGCTGTGAAACAGGAAAGGGACCACAGCACTAGGCTGCTGCTGGGTGTCTTCTCCAAGGGCTCCTTTCAGGAAGAGGCCCATCTAGGCTGTATATCTGGCTGCAGTTTTTCTCCCTGCTCACAGATCAGATGCAGCTGGTCAGCAGAGTCAACCAACTAACTGCCTCCAGCATGCAGGAACAAAGTTGTAACACCACACTGTTGATGGGAAAAGCATAGGTCAATTTGGAGGAACAGAGGTAAACCAACTGGGCTGACTCTCACGTGCAAAGAAATGCAGTAGATGTGAAGACCTGCATCAAGATCTTGATTTTTATCAGCTACTCTAATGTTTAGACAAGCTCAAGAATCCACTTTTGTTTTGCTCAAATGCGCACCTTAGTGCCCTCTTGTGGGAACCCAGTAACTTGCACTTTGTGCCAAAATAAATCCCAAGAGAAACCATGGTCAGAAGGTCCTATTCCCCAAATAAAACTCAGTTTTTAGTGGATTTTTTTTTCCCCATACTGCCCAAGCTGTAAAGATGCCCACAGCCACAATTAAATCTGCTTCCCTACCAAAATACATGGCTATGTCCATCTTCTACATCTGTTGTCAGCCTTGGATTTGGTCTGTGAGATTCTCATTAAGAGACATGAGTTGTGCCCACAAATGCAGCAAAAGCAAACATGAGAAGGGCTTGTAACCACCTGACCTTCCTCTCACTAGCCCAGAACAGACCTGTGCCATACCTGGCTCTATTTCAATCTCTTGGCACAGGGCACAATTTATTATTCGGATGCACATCGGAAGCCATCCTTGACAAAAGCAAGCTGAAGCCCCAAGAGGCTTCCCTGTCCTCAAGAGATCTTGCAGCTCTGTTCTCTTCTTCCCCTTCCTAAGGATAATATATTCTTCCTGTCACTTGATTGTCTCCATTCTAACACCACTCAGCCCAACCCAACGTCAATTACAACCAACCCCAAGTTCCCTGAAGGACACCACTCCCCCAGTAATAGCAAGAAAGATCTCCATACCAACACAGGAATTCATATTGGCATTTTATTTATTTCACATAAACCATAAGCAGTATGTAAAAGCATCACTTACCACTCCCTGAGGGATACAAATGGCTTTGACAGCGCCGTGTGGGCAACTGAGTGCATTCTGCACAAACTGAACATCCGATCTTCGTAAAAAATCACTGATATCCACTATCTGAGAAAGGAAAGAGCATGGGAAAAAGCAGGGGTGGTAGGAATATGAAGCAAAAGCCCTGCACCTGTGTCTTAACACCTTCAACACCATTCCCTGGGTCATCATTTCTTTGCTCAGAGAAATCAAATGGTTCGCAGAAAGAAATGAATGGGGCCAAGCTGTAATACCCATTAGGAGGCTTAGCACTGCAGAAAGAAATGCAAGACAGCCAGGAAAACCCAAGGTTGAGATGGTGACATCCTACCACAGTGAATATTCTTATTTCTTACTCTTATTTCTTATACAAACAGTGTATGCACACAAGCACAGTCTGTTATCTTGAAAATATCTTCAGGCCATTAAAAGTCTGGAGAAGCCCATCTCATGAACCATGCTCACCAGGAGTATGCTTTGGAGTGCAGCATGTAAAAGCACTTCTGGTATCTGTGGATGCCTTATGGGCTTCTGTTCCTAAGACAGTCAAGATCCATTGCTTCCTAACACTACACTATCTTTAAAATAAAATTTTCTTAAAACATACATTTTCCACATCCAACTAATCAAACCCTCTCTTGTCCAAGAGATCATTACCTGTACAAAGCAGCAACGATGGAATAGACACCTTGGGTAAATTACAGCATTAAGAACCCCAGCCAATCATGTACACATGATCCAAAGAAAGATTATTAAAACACTAACAGAAAGGAAAAGCTGCAAGTTTCCAATGGGCAAACCCTCACCTTCATCCCAAAACGAGTGTCCGGTTTATCAGTCCCATAGTCAGCCAGTGCCTCCCTGTATGTCATGGAAGGGAAAGGAGTCATAATGGAGCCTCTTTCCTCAGGCCAGGAATATTGCAGGAGGCCCTCTATCAGTCTCTGGATCCCAGCTTGATCTACAAATGACATCTCTATATCTATCTTAAAACAGAAAACAAGAGAGGGGATTCCACATTAGCTACAGGTTTTGCCTTTGCACTGCTACTTGCAGAAGCTCTTGACTTACAAAGCCAGCATAACAAGAAACAACGTACTACATGAAATCATACCATGACTGCATTAGACTGAGGATGTGCTTATGATCACCCTACAGCCTGATGACTCAGGCAATACACTCCTCAGAGAACTGAACAAGGTAATGATGACAGAGACAGAAGGAGAAGCCTTGAATGAAGCAGGCTAACTCTGCCTGGGATCTCAAGGCTGAGGAATGGGATGCCTGACGCAGCAGGACAGAAGTAGATTGCATCACCAAGCACAATCACTGTTGCAACACAACTTCCACATCTGCTGCACCTGGGACTGTGCAGTCAGCCAAGGAGAGTAACCACTCTGTGCATGTCCCATACTAACTTCAAAGGGCTGTGTCTGTGAAACATGCAGCGAACAATGTTGTACTCCCCAAGAAGCGCAAGAGCTAGCAGAAACTAGGCCTTCAGAAGGGAAAACAGCTACAAGCTGTTTGGGCTGAGGAGGGTAAAAGGCAGTGTGAGCTGGTTACCTGAGTGAATTCAGGCTGCCTGTCAGGCCGCGAACCTTCATCTCGGTAGCAGCGAGCAACCTGAAAGTACCTGCAATAGTACTTTTACTTAGATAACTATTTAAAGTACCCTAAATTAAATTGTGTCTACAGAGTTGATCATTAAAAAAAAAAAAAAAAAAAAAAAGGTCTGTTCCCTTTGCAGCAGATGATCATAGCCCTGGTTGCTCCCATCGCCTCCAAAGCATAAGATTTTGAGTGGAAGCACTGCATCAGCAGCCGTATCCATCTCCAACCATACCTCCAGACGCATGTAGAGGCTACCAGGTGAGCTGTGTCCCAACAGCGGCATACACAACCCCTTTTGCTCCAAACCTGGACTCTACTAACAACCATGCAAAATTCACTTACGGTCAAGACCTGGCCTGCAGTCCACTGTGTGAACAATTGTCTCCATCTCCTTCAAATTCATTTGGAGAAACAAGCCCAATTAAAAGCTTTGTACTTGTGTACACTGAGAACATGCTTTCCTTGTCTCAGCCATGCTCAGCTGCCCAGCCTCATCTCAATTAGTTCTATAGGTTACTCTCGGAGAGGCTTTTATCACACACTAGATTTTCAGACCAGGTTTCAATTTAAAACAGCAGTGAAGAATTCAACCTTCAAACAGGACACACTTCCTCTTACTGGGAGGCATTATTGCTGCGGAGCAAAGGGCCTGGCCTAGCTGAGAAGTCCTAAGTATTTAAGGATCCATCTTCAAAGCACAAAATCCTTGGCACTAAGTTTTTGGGGAAGTATCTAAAACCTCACAGATCAAAAGAAGCAAACCCTGGACAGGACATGCAGAGAACAGGAGCCCAAGGAACTCTTACCTGTCCAGGCCTCCGACCATGAGGAGCTGCTTAAACTGCTGAGGACTCTGTGGCAGAGAGTAGAACTTGCCCGCTTCCCTCGAGGGCACAAGGAATTCTTTTGCTCCCTAGCATCAGAAAGAAAAGCTTAGAAAATTCAGCAAATAAATGGCCTCAATTCCTGACAGAGAGCCCAGACTAGAAGCACAAGAGGAAAGGACCTATTTTCCCCATTATGAAATCCCACTTGTGAGGAAATGGCTGTTTGTACATTACACTTTAAAAAAAATCTGTTAACCAACGTGGTCTAAAATATCCCAAAGAAGGGCTCTCCACCTTCTGCTCTGAGAGACTAACGCGTAACAATACACCATCCAAGACGGGTTTAAATGCAAGAACTCCATGTGTTAGCTGCATCAACAATTCCTGGGCTACAGCTCTCCTCTGTGATTATTTTCAAAATGACAGAAAAGAATATAAACTCAAATTAAAATTACTTGAGTAGTGCCACTGCAGTAACCTACTAGTTAAGAGACAAATGCTGGGGAAACAGTGCTTAGAGGAAGTTTTCTGGGTTTATAATCTGGCTGTCCCAGGACAGGACTTGCGTTCAATGTGTTCTACAAGACAGAAGCTTTATTCATTTGAAGGTTCAAAATTAAGACTCAAGATACCACCTCTCCCCTTTCACTCCCTCTACTTTCAAAAGGATCCATGTATCGTAACAGTAATTTGCATGAACTGTTACTTAGTGAAGGAACAGTGATGAAGGCCAAGTGGCAACTGACAATAATTTAACCATGAACTGCCTATGCAATTGAAGGAGGCTAAAATGCATTACTAACAGAATACATACCCCTGGGGTTCTTTTAAAAAGCGTTGGAGTTTCTACATCCACGAACCCTGAGGAACAAACACATGCTTCAGACAAAGAATATGCTGAGAGCAAGAACTAGTATGACACAGAGTAGGCTAGAGTAGGGTTAGTCAGCAAAATAGGTAATCTAGCACACCATGTAGCCTCTCCAAAATCTACAGATTTTGCTGCTTCTAAGAATAACTTGTGTAATGACAGATCTAAAGGCTCTGAGCTACCCTGATGTCCTGCCAGAACTGATGACAGAGGATTCCATGTAGGCTGAAAAACTGTTAATTCTCTATCCATTTTGAACTAGGCTTTGCTTTTCCAAAAATGACTTCCTGATTTTAAGATAAGCAAAAGTCCTATAAGAAATCCATCCCTTTAACATGCCTCAATTTTGGTGACCAGAAGAGGGAAACTATCTGCAAAAGGCTTTTTCTCACTGGACATAGCTCATTTGAAACAACTGGTTTGTAGCATGCTAAGAGATTTCAATATACTCTGTCCTTCAGGCTTGCCAACATTCCTCTAAAGACCCCACTGCAAACAGACATGTCCTTACTAAGTGGGACCAGTTTGGAGTAGCGAGTTGATTGGCAATCTCTCCCAGCAACAGGAAACAGAAGAAGGGAAGGCTAAAATGTTGTTTGCTGCACACTGTTCTTCAAGCACTTTTCTTACCATGTAGGTTACACAGATATTCCCGCATCCTCATCACCATCTGTGATCTCAGCCGCAGGTTATACTGCAACTGGAAGCTACGCAAGTCCAAGTAGCGATACTGCATCCGCAAGGCCTCCGATTTCTGAAGACAAGAGGTAATTAGGATTAAGAGAAAAAATTCAAATTGCATGTCCAATGAAGCTGCTCCTAAAGCCACAGGACAAAAGTGGGAAGCTAAAAAAGGATGCTGCTCTATTGCCACAACACACCCATTACCCACAACCTACACAATGAACATCACTGAGAGTGTTTCCATGCATGACAACTACTTTAAAAAAACAAAACCAAACCAGACATAGTTACTGTGATAAGAGCTGCCTCAATAAAGCTCAGGATTTTAGCCCAGCTTATTATCAGTCCACTGCAACAGACTGTAGCAATCCTCCTTGCAATTTTTAAGCAGAGGAGTGGTATCATACATAGATCTAAAGGAACGACTAAATGGTGATACATCCTTATTACAGACAGGAAAACTAAAGCAGTGCGGATGATAGGAATTGTCCAGGACTCAGAACACGGAAGGAACAGGACCTAGTTCTCCCAATTCTGACACCTATGTATTAGTCATAGTTTCAATTGCACAGAGAATATCTTCAATTAACAGTGATGCCACTCCTAGTCCATGACTTACAGAGAAAGAAAATCCTCTGGCTGACTAGCTACTTATCCAGGTAAGACAAGCACTCTTGCCTTAAAACACAGGAGTCCATTAGCAGGTTCTATTTCACACTCTCAAAAAAGCTAGCATAGCCTGATTTCTTTCACTCTTCCCTTTACCATCTGTTCTTACAGTGATATTTGAAAACCCTGTGCACTGGAATCATTCAAGCCTTGTTTTCTGCTTAACTCTAATTAGAAATGCATCCTCACAGCTAACAAGCAGTACCCCTATTTTAAATACCATCCTTCCCCCACAACAGAGCTGGGAGAACCAGATGAAGCTCTCGGATGTTTTGCCATCACCCTGCGCAAATTCCCACTTTATTGAAGAGCCATCACTTTGGTAAAAAGAGAAAAAGCACAGACACCTTGATAAAATCCTTGATTTCAAAAGGAAGCTTCTTGCAGGAGTTTAGAACCTCTGCAGTCTCTGCCTTCACTTCAATATCCCCCGTTGGCATTTTCTGGAGCAAAAAGGCAAGAAAAAAAATTAGATGGAAAACTTAGGGAAAACAATCGGACAAAGGTATTTCACAGATGGTCGGGGTGAGGGGGCAGGAAAGAAACCCATGTGTTTATCCTCCCTGCCTTCTAACACAGTGTAACTCAGAGAACTTCTCTCAAGGACAGATTTCTCCTAGATTTCCCTTCTGTTCAGAAAAACACAAGTCACCTCACCAAAGAGAGTGTGTTCTTTCCCAGTAGCATAGTGATCTCTGCAAGAAATATAATTACTTTTCCTTTGTCTTCTCCTTGAAGGACACACTGAGCACAGAGGAACAGTAAGGCACAGACCCTTCTAGGGTACATGCCTGTGGACAAAATACTAGTTCCATTAGCTTCAATGAAACCACGCAGTATACATTTCAGCATGCATTAGCAGCATCACCAACAGTCCTTAATATAGGTCAAAAAAGGCAACTTGTGAGGAACTTCTCAGAAGTTCCAGTTCTGAACACCAATTCTCAGAACTAGCCTTCTTTTTCTTAGATCCCGAGGGAGAACAGACAGCTTCTCCCACTTAGCACTGTGACACATCAAAGTTCATTTGATCATACAGAACTCTTTCTGTTTACCAGGGGGAAGCATATACAACCTTCCAACAAAATGATAAATGATTAAAAGAAATAAAAGCATTGCTTGAAGCCTGCATTCTTTATGGACATCTGTAAGTGGTCAGAGCAAAAAAAGTTACGGTCATAAATCCACGTTCTCTTTTTAGGTCTGCCAGTGATGGGATACATCCAATCCTGACAGATTAATCTATGGCTGAGTACAGTGAGAGCTGACGAATGCAGAGCATTAAAAATTATTCAACCTCTGTCTCCTATACAAAGAGGACAGTAAAAATCTATTCTGAGTGAGAAATAGGTCATCACACGCTGTGGAACTTGTGATGGTAATACTTATTTTCAAGAAAAAGAAATTCTCAACCACACTTTGAAAGCCTGAAAAAGCTAGCCATTATCCTTTCAAAGGGCTGGAATACAATTTAATTCATGGGTGTCTGTAATGTGCTTTGAGGTTCTCCTAAGTTACATCTCATAGCAGTTATTTCACCTCACATTATCTGAGGATAGGCTATCGCACACCCAGAACCCATGGCAAAGCTATGACACAAAACCCATCATAATCCTACTATTCCGTGCTCTTTTCCACAATGAATAAAACTCCTGAGAGACCTCAACAATCCTCACCGGATTCTCCTGCCCTGGGGGCCGAGGGGACACAATTCCAGTCACTCGCACAACAGACTCCACTGGGGCATTAGACAAGAGCTTCTTCACATGGGAATGTGCCTGCAAGAAGATGACAATGTCTCACAGAAATTCAAAGAATAAGACAAATGCACCATGCTCAAGGGCTTCGTTTCTTATCGGCCCAACTGAATCCGGGATCACTCCTCATAAGCCAGAGGAAACAGCAGTAATGTTTCTGTTCAGTGTCAGATCAGGGCTCTCGTAACGCTTAAGTCTACTCGTGAGTCAGAGCACTCAGTCTGACAGAGTGCTTCATTCTGCTCTCAATGTCTGCTGGACCCAAGCTACCAAAGGAAAAATGAAAATAAGAGACTCACATTTTGGTAGCACTTACCTCATCCTGTGGAATGATGATCTGGGTCAGTCCCTGGAAATCCCTCAAAACCAGAAACAGGCCTTGTCTGATCCATGAAAAACACAAAAGGAAAAACAGTTTTTTCAAGAATTCAGTATTCTTCTGCTTTTTAAGCCAAAGCACATGGCAACTAGCTACTTTCTGTATATTGTGACTAATGTCAAAGCACTTCCAAGTAATGTATGTAGAGATACTTTTCCCACATCTGAATCTAATCTGAACAATTTGTTTCAGATTTTGCCCAGCCACAGATAAACAATGTGCAAATACCCAAGAAAGGCAGAATTTTAACTTTAACATTAATCCCTTGAGAGCAGGGATTCTGAAATAGTGCAATTTCCTGCTGGGAAGCACCGTTCAGATAAACACATTTAGGTGAGCAGTAAAATTAAAAATTCACATGGATACCAAAAAAAAAAGTCCAACCACAAACCAAGAAGGAGAACGCTGGTGCCATAAAAAATTTCACATGAACAATCCACACTCCTAGACCCAGAATCATAAATCTTGACCTCTTCAACTGCAGTAGAGACAGCTACCATTGTACTTAATCCGTCAAGAAGCTGTCAAATGGAACACGCTCTGGCTGTCTTTAAAAGCAAGAGCACAACGATCACACTGCAATAATCCTAGCTGTTTCCTGGAACTCCACCCATGACTGTTCAAAGATGAGATGCTCAGGACCTCCTAAAAATATTAATCTATGCAGACCATCACTGCAGAACAATGCTGGATAAAAATCAGCTTCTCTAGACTGTAAAATGCAAAAAGGCAACTTTTGATACAAATTAATTTCAAAGCCACAGGTCCTATCTCCATTTTACAAGCAGATACACAGGAACAGAACATTTCAGAGCACTGTCTATGCTGTATGCAGACATGCTTTTCACTCTGTACTTTCAAAATGTTCAACTCCATTAGGAGTGATTATACCACGCCACCTATAGCAAACTTGAAATTAACATTTCATCCTCTGCTTACTACCTTTTCTTAATATTCCTTTTTTAAGCAAAGCTTGCATACTTTAAATATGCATCATTAGATGCTATAGTTGAAAAGACAACACTGCTTAAAATTTAAGGACATTATATAAAATAAACTATTTGTTCACAACTGTTAGAATTGCTATAAATATGCTATTACTTGTTTTCTCTCCTATACAACAAGGGTATTAATATTTAACTGCTTTACAGTGATGTAATGAGGATCAATTAAGATTTGCATGAAACTCTGAAATTTTAAGTACTGATCTAGCATGGTTCTCAACTGTTTTACTCACTTCAGAAGCGACTTCTGCAGGATATGAAAAGATAATGTGAAGCATAAAAATAGCTTTTGAATCCAGGCCTAGAGCATACATTGGATCTGGCAAATAAGCATCTCCATTTTCACCTTGGTTTGCATTTACCTTTGATACTGAATCCATCCATACAGTGTGACCTCTTGTCCCACATGAGCAGAACGCAGCTCTCCACACGTGTTGGTCCGAATGACAAAACTATTGAAGTCTCGAATAAAAACAATAAAATCTTTAGTGGCTTTTGCAGACAATAGAGACAAAACAGTTACATAGTTTAACCCCCCACCCTATCCCAATACAATTTAGACATATACAAAGAAATTATTTCATATATCCGCAATAAGACATTAGGACATAAATATGACATGAAATTATTCTAAACAAGTTTTTAAGAGGAACCATTTCTATTTCTCATTCAAACTTTCATACAGAAACCTGAACACAGCTGTTACGGGTTTCTGTGGTGCGGGTTTTTTTGGTAGCGGGAGAGGGGGCCGCAGGGGTGGCTCCCATGAGAAGCTGCTGGAAGCTCCCCCGGCTCCAAGTCGGACCCGCCTCTGGCCCAGGCCGA
>VYZV01017202.1:432-32249 GCA_013401275.1 Pandion haliaetus | reverse complement strand
CCTCCTCGTCCTCCTCCTCCTCCTCCTCCACCTTCCGCTTCCGCCCGCCACAATCATGGCGGCCGGGGCGGCGCCCTGCCCAGCGCGCCGCAGGGGCTGACGGGAAGGGGGTTCAAACGGCCCCCGGCAGGGAGCGGCGCTGGGGTTGCTGTCGGTCATGGAGTCGGCGGAGGGGGCGGCGTGGACGCTGCCCAGCTTCGGCCGGTTGTCGCGGGGGCCCATGTTTGGGCGGGCGCACGGGCTCAGCCCCAGCAGTCGGCTGCTCCCGCCGGCGCCGCGCTCCCAGGTAGGCCCAGGCCGGGATGAGGGGGGGCGGGGCGGAAAGCCTACTTGTCCCCTCAGCCGGGCGGCCCCGCCGGCGCCGGTCCTCGTCCCCGGGCCGAGCTCGCTCCCGCTCCGTTCCCCGCGTCTGGGGGACTCGCCGCCGCCTCAGTGCTGTCGCCTCCCGCTCGGCACCGCTCCCGCGGCGCTGCCCGGCGGGAAAACCGCCCCTGCTCGGGCACAGAGCCTGCGTGCGGCGGGCCCGTGGGCTCCTTCGCAAGGCCTGAGGGCGGAAGCTATCCTTGTTTGTTGGGTTTTAGTATTATCTGCTGAATTTATTTTGTTTTTTAGTTAAACGCGGATCCCCAGCGAACAGCGTTTCTGCTGCGCAAGCAATGGACCTTATACAGCGTGACCCCTCTGTACCGATTCTCTAACGCTCACCTGAGGGGTTACGCTAGGCTGCTTAGTGCCTTTATTGCTGCCGAGAAGCAGAAGGGATTGGCGGTGGAAGTAGGGGTTGAGCTGGACATCAAAGTGGCTGTCTCCAGCCTTCCAGACCTGAAAGGTAGCGACCAAGACCAGGCTGCAATTCTCGTACAGGTAAGGAGACTTCTTAGCAGTTTTCATAATTGTAATTGAGATTTGCGTTTTACAAGTTGCTTCAGCTGTCATAAAATGTTCAGACTCTTCAAAAAAAAAAAAGACAAACCCAAACTAAACCCTAGCTGTATGAAATAACTACTGTAGTGCCTGTTGAGATTTAACGAAAGTGAGTCCTGCCTATTTTTAATTGGAACAGAGTATCTCATAAGCAATGGATACACTTAATTGCAGTTTTGAGTTCAACTCTGATAGAGTAAGAGTATGAGGAGCAATCTCTGTCTAATTTTTTAGTTCAGCAGTCAATTCACTGCAAGAACTCGGACAAGTTATTTAGCTGCCTGGATAAAGTTGGTATAATCCTACCTCCTGGCTGTAGCTCTAGCCTAATTAGTATTTCTGAAATGCTTTGCCTCAAGTGAAAGATGCTACTGAAATGCCAAGTTCAGTATGGCAGTGGTTATAGGATGTACCATGGATTGGCTTCTCTGAATTGAGCAGCATAAACCCAGATCTCAGGACTGTTCCTAGTGAATTAAAAAGTGCTTTTCCTGCTGTTTTCAACAGAATTGCACGCATCTTCTAGGGATATAACAGACTGAGTAACTGTATGAGCTTTACAGAAAAGAACATTGCATGCGAGGTCCTGAGAAAAAACTTCTACCAAATACTTAAAATTATAAAACAAAAACCATTTTTGGCTAAGAAAAGTCCAACTTGCTCTGTAGCATTCAAATGCTTCTTTTCCCCATCTCAGCTTTCTTCGAGATCACCAGCTTCCCTGAAAAACTCAGAAGAGAAACTGATATGGTCAGGCTGGTTCTGCTCTGTGTCCGGAGATGATCTTTCCAAGAACGTGCCAGAGGACTTCACTTGTTTACCTCTGTTTCTTGTTAATGGGGCAGAGAGTTATACATCCATTGTTGGAAGTTGGTTTCAGAAGACTTTTGACTGCTGCTTTCGCCGTTTAGCCATCAGCCCCCTCATTCTCAGTTGGATGGCAGCTATGTGGACTGGATGCGAAGTGGAAAAAACTGCATCTGCCATGGAACTCGTTTTCTCTGTCCCCTGTCTGCCCCAGCCTCTGGATATTTCATATGCCATTCATCCAGAGGATGCAAAAGCTCTGTGGGACACAGTTCAAAAAGCTCCAGGGGAGATCACTCAAGAAGAGGTGGATGTCTTTATGGACTGCCTTTACTCTCACTTCCACAGACACTTTAAGATCCACTTATCAGCTACAAAACTGGTGAAAGTTTCTACAGCAATTGCCTCAGCACACTGTGATGGGATTATAAAGGTGAGGTTTTAAGTAGCATGTTGTCCTAACGCTGGACAAATAAAAGAGCTGCACCTGTCTAGAAATGCCTTACGTTTTAAAAGAAGTTCTCATGTTTCTTATGCATAATTTCCTACAAGAGGTTGTTAAACCCTCAGCTTTTATTATTCATAATTAGTTCTGGAGTTGAGGCAGCTATCAATACAGTATTTTACTGCTGTATTGCAGCAGAAGCTACTAACCCTAGTCTTGGGTCAGAAATAGGTATATTAGCTCCAGTATGAACAGGGAAGTTTCTTTTTCCATTGGTCAAAACTTGGGCTTAAAAAGATCCCAAACTTAATCAAAAACCTTAAAAAAAAAAAAAAAGTTCATTAGCTTTCCAGTATTGCAGCAGTTAAGACACAGGCAGAAGACAAATAAGTAACCTGCTATATAAAAATAACTGGAGTGTGGGTGAGCCAAGAGACAACAGATGATCTTAAGAGTCAAAACATCTTGCTTGAAACTATTTCACTTGTAACCCTTATAAAGGTGCTGGTCTTCCTATAGAGGTATCTACAATATCCTTTAAAACCATGGAGGATTAATCCTTCCTGAAGTTTCTTCAAGCAATACAATATGGTCTTCTGAGTTAAAGAGCAGTTTGTGTAAATGCAATTGCTTAAACTTTGTCTGTGATGTGCTGACTTCATTGTTCTGGGCACAGAGGGAATGTTAGAGGCTACAACTGGGACCCCACTCATGCACCTCTGCCCTGGAGCATGAGTTCATCAAATGAAAGAAAATAAGCTTTGCTGGGAAGCATCTCTCTACAATTTCAGCCTTGGGTAGGACAACTGCAAACCACTCAGTGTTACATTGCTTGGTTTTATCTGTAGGAGTTTGAAAGTGGCTGAAACAACTTTTTATGTTGCAAGAAAGTAAACCCAAGAGATACTCAACTGAATAGGCTTTCTGAAGAAGTGTTCTCTTCTGCAATGTGTGTTGTGCAAATTCAGTTACTGCTTTTCCATAATGGGGATAATGAGTTCAAGTCAGATATATATTCAGTATGGGAAAATAAGGGTATTCAAGGAAACTGCCATATTCTCCTTCCTGGCCCTCCTACAAAAGGAGTGGGGTAGCCAAAGGAGCAGAAGTGCTAAGATTCTCACCTTCCAAAAAGCTGAAGTAGGAGCAGGGCATTTCTTACATACCCTGCTTCGCATGGGACAGGAGCAGAAGTCAGAGGGCTCTAAAAGGAGCAGCCTGTAGGCATGTGTGTTTTCTCCCTATCGAGGGTCAAAATAGTAACAAGGGTACCTTGCAAACAACAACAGAGAAGCTGGCTAATCACACTGGAACACTTGGTAGTTGGTTTCCAGCCATTTAAGAGTGTGGAAATCTGGCAACTACAATTTTTGTTTTTACATGCTTTTTTCCTTTCTTGCAGTTTCTACAAAGCCAATACCTAACTGGAGTGCTGATGCTACTGACAGAACTAGCAATCTCTCAGATACAGTGAATGTCATTTCAGCAAATCTTCATGCTAAAAAGACTTAGTTTTGGAAGATGCATGCCAAAAAAACAATTGGAAACTCGCTCCTGCAGCATATTCTTTCCTTTCATGCTGGCTGTCCAATGTCGGACTTCAACTCCATAACTAGCTGTAATTCAATGCTGTGCACAGCAAAGACAAGCAGACATTTTGACCTTAAGAAAGGCTACAGTACAAACTTGTAATAGCTCATTAAGCACCTTTGTTTTATCACAGTCACTCTGATAATTTGTGTAGATATCAGCCAGGGGCTAGGAGATAAACTTTGCAAATTCTTAGATGCAACTTACTGACAGGTATTTCAGTTGTTTCAAACAGCAAGTTGGTTTTCATTTAACTAGATAGCCTAAGCTCTACAGACCTTAGCCTTACCTAAACTGTGACTACTCTTGGGCTAATCTAAATGCTAAGTCAAGCACACCTGAGAAAGGGTGCATGCTCTACAACCCAGGGCAGAAAAATCCAGGTTTCTAACTTCCTTTCTAGCTTGCTAAGGCTAGTTGGTAATGGTCCTAAAGTGTTCATCTATGTCCCAGTTGGGCTAAGGTGAACTGTGTGAGACTGACAACTGCCTTCTGTGTCGAGCCTGTTGGTCCTCTCAGACAAGTTAATACATACGAAATTGAGGTCTGTGGATAAGCTAGATCTTTACTATGCTTTGGCTGATGTTTGTCATCTTGGATGTAATCTTGGGGATGGAGCTATGGGTGCTAAAATTTTATACTAGATCTTCCCCTTCTACAGCAGGTAGGAGTTGAGAGAGCTAGTGCACAGTGGCTGGCTATAGCTTAAAGGAGCAGAAAGGAAGTAGAGTAAGTGCATGCTAAGTATTATGGGTTTTGTATTACAGTACTAAATAAGTATTTGTCATCTTTTGCCAATAGATTGGTCTTGAGCAAAGTAAAGACTACCTATGCCTGATTAAATATATACTTGTATGGTGTATCTTTCTAACTATAGCTTACCTGTCTAAACTACAAATTGTTACCTATTAAATAATTCTGTAAGCAGCAGAATTTAAAGTCTAGTTTTTTATACAATTCTCTTGTAATGGCTTTAGACTTGTGTAGCATCTCTAAAGTCTGATGAGTTTGTGCTGTGACCTTCCCCCTAAGCAGGAATGCAAGTTTTCCCTTCTTTGCCCAACCATGTAATTTCAGGATTTTTTTTGTCAGCTGTCACTGAAAACTTTCTTCATTCTTCTCCTCAGCAACATTGAGTTGAACCAACCAGGCAAACATGTAACTGCTTAACAGTATGCAATTATATAATGAGTTCTTAATATACTTTGAATAATCTATTTCCAGGATTGGCCAAAGAAACATGCACTTGTTCTTGGTTTTTATTTACTAGTTGAACACATTATTTTTGCATGTAAAGGTTGCAGTCTGTAAAGTGATAACTCTTACCCTGGTAGAAGCAGCTAAGCAATGTTCTGAAGGTTGTGACAGCTCAGCAGCTATTTAAACTACCCCTTCTGGTGCTTTAGTTTCCTTTTATGAAACATCTTAGGCAAAGTTTGCTATCTCAATTCAGAGGAACACCAGGTAAAGCAGGAATAGGAGGTCTGACAGAACTGGTACATGATTTGAAAACAGGACTGTTACACCCATGGCTTAGATTTAAATCTATGCTCAGCAATTTCCAACAAATTTGCATAAATAATCTCTAAAAAAATAAATTCCATATAGCCTCTTTTAACTTCTTCCTTGCCTTAAGAACACAGAGTAATAGCATGTGAAACTGCAGTGGAATATGTATATGAACTACAGCCATCCTCAGCTTTCAAGAGTGATGCTTTGCTAGGTATGTGTGGTATCTACTACAGCCTAGCTGTAAGGTATTGCTGGAATGAAAGGCTACCTTCTCTTTTTTTACGTGCTTATCTGCAAATGGGGGTATAGCCCTCACTGATAACTGCAGTTAAGTGAACAGAACTATATTTAGCCAGATAGTACAGATGCTTTCTTCCAGAAAAAGCTGGTTCTGAATGATGTGCTTCTAAGCAATTGAGGGTAACAAAAAACAGCAGAGTTTTAAGCCACTTTTACTTGGACTGGTATCTGAAAACAATCAAACAAAAAAAAAAAACCCGAAACAAAACAACCCAGCATGTGTGTCCACATAAACTATACAAAAGCGTAGTCCACTGCTTTCACCCAAAGGAACAAACAAAGAACAGCATAGAAGAAATTTATTAAGATAGCACTATTTATACAAGTTACTCATGCTAGAAAAAAGCATAAATGATACATGTAAACATTTGTTTACACAATACTTGTTTTCCTTGTAAAGGTGCAAATGATCTTCATATGTAAACACAAGAATACCAACCTTTAGGGGAAAAGGGGCTTTTAAAAAAGTTTTAATGACCCATTTATTACTGTATTGTAATTTTTACTATATTCAAGCACATTAAAATCTGAGTTACATGAATCAAACTATGAAGTTAAACAACTTAAGATGTCAGCACTGCCTTTTTCATCTCAAGAATTTACAGTCCTCTTACTCTTTTAAAATCAGATTTAGTAAGGTCCAAAGTTGTATCAGGTGCAAAAGGTCATTCTTTCATACTAGACAGAAATTACAGTACAAACATATCGGAACCTTTGAGTCTAGAGTTCCTCCTTCCTCTCCCCCCACCCCTGGGTGCCTCCACGGTCGCTGAAACACGACGGCTACTCACAGTGCCAGCAAGCAGTCCCTCCCCTCCAAACTCTTTAATGAGCCTCATACCTTTCCCTGCTCTAAACAAACACAGGCAAAGTGCATAGAAATCACTAGAAGGGAGGGCACCATCTCATCCTGGTCAGTATTTTACAACAGGAATTCTAAAGACACAGACAAGAGGCAGGAAGGCAGCTAAGATGATGCTGGTCTAAAGATTTTCAGCAGGAACTGACTGCAGGTCTGCCATTCTAGCAAGAACCTGAGAAGTGAGTGTTGATCTAGGCTAGTCAGAATTAACAGATGATACCTGCATCCCAGCTTCAGACAAGAATTGATACCTAGCAGGCAACATGAGGGAAAGGGTTTTTTGGAAGTAAGCAACAACTCGTTGGTTCTAGGTTCATATACAGGGGAGGGGAGAGACAAAAGCTGAACTTTTGTACCATACACTGTACAGTAAAAAGGCATCATTTGAAATCCTTTTCACTCTCACCCTTTTTGGGCACTTCACTGATTCAGTCGATAGATGAGAGTTCCAGTTCTACTTCTTGCCTCCAGCAAGACTGAAAAGATACTCAGGGCACCCATCCTCATAGCTCTCCTGCACTCTAAGAGACCCTAAAACATACCACAAGGGTTGGAACCACAATAGCTGGCAGGACATAGCCCTGCCCTAACGACCAGCTTGTCAAAACTCAAATTGCACATGCACATATACATATATAAAATACATATATATATGCACACATATATATGTATATAAAAAGCTGGAATTATCGCTGTGAGCGATACAAAGAAAATACATGATACAAACTAAATGAAAAAATAAATATACTCTGTGCACAGAAAAGCTTCTGTGCAAAGGTGGCACCTTGCAGGTCAAGTACTTTTTTGAAGCTCTCTGTAAATAAGGCAAAAGCAATGTTTTCTGTATCACTTTCCTCTTTCACCCACCACACAGCTGCCATATCCACTGCTCACACAGCAGGAGGGAAAGCAGGAAACCCTCCTCCTTGCCAGACTCCCAGTATAGCATGTAGTCTCTACATCAGCATTGTTTACGCTACAGTAACTTTTAGTTTGGTTTATTCAAAAATGCAGACTATTTAGAAAAAATACGGACATAAGCAACACTTCTACTTTTGCCCAGTGGTTCCCTGGAGTCTGACAATGTGGTCTCCCATTGGGCACACTCTCACAGAAGTCATTTTTTTAATTCCATAGAGTCACCAGCAAAGAGTTACATTGGATCTAGACCGTGCATACTAGAGCTGCAAAGAGGTCCAGTGTCAACAAGTCTCTTCAGTTTTTCTAGGAATGAGAACCAAGGGGTCTCCCTCCCTCTTGATGCTTACCATATATGGGATTCACAGTGTGTCATTTTGATAACACCTACTCCTCCTCCCAGCCGCCGATAGTTCATCCCACCGTACAACCTGCAAAGACAAGGTTTCAGTGGTCACATTGGTTCAGCTCCTTCAGGGAGCTACCACAGGAAAGACTGAACCGGCTCTTGGGAGCACAATTACACCATTGTTAACCTCTGGTTAAAGTAGACTATGACAAGTAAGAAGTTCGGTAGCAGTCATCTTACGTACTTCCAAGGTAAACAGCTGTATTTGCTCATGCCTTTCTCTCTCAAAACAGAAACTGCTTCTCATTTTGACACCACAGTTTTCTGGTACTTGAGTAATCACTTGCTTTCGCCCTGTCTGGTAATGTGCAAGATAGAAAAGAACTTTGCAGGCTGTAGCTGACCTTGGGCTACATTTTGGGTAACACAGGAGGAAGAATAGGTTTCTACTCACAATTCAACTAATTTATTTTATATTTCTAATATCCTAAATTCAGCTGATCCAACCAAGATATAACGCAACCCAGGCACCATCTGTTTCTCCAAAATATGTTACTGAAATGGTGCCTGCATTTCATAGGGAAATCTGATCCCTATAGACTCCATCATCCTACTCATTTCAGCTGCATATTACCCTCTGTGCCACTGAAGTCTGCTGGCAGAAACAGGAGAAGCAAGTTCTTTAACAAATTGCATTGGCAGGAGTTGTTTGAACCAAAATTGTGTCGGAAGCCTTTCTTGGTCAGGCTACACAAATAAAAATATCCTTCATAGAGCAAGAAGTTCAGCAAACAAAAGAAAGATAAGACCACAGATGTTGATCAGCTATATTGAATTCAGTAGGAGGAAAAAACCCACAAGCTAATACCTTCAGCAACCTCCTAAACTTCTGTGAATACTAGCCCTGGCAGTAACTCCTAACTCGAGACACCTTATTACTGGTACTGTCCCTAGGAGTAGCTGAAATCATTCAGCTAAGGAATATGAAGTAGGTACTACTCTCTACTCAACTGGTTTTCTGAGCAGTTTAAAAGGCATTGTCCATAACTCAACAAGGGGAAGTTCCTCCACTGCCTCTTATGACAGCTTATCTCATAGGGAAAGAGTTAATCTACTTGTATTACTTGGCTAGAAGGAATAAGGACATTAAGTTCTTTCTATTCCCCACCCCAGCCAGATTGCTAAAGCAGCAAGAACACAGATAGAAGCTTGAAATTTAATACTAATTAGATTTGGGAATAAATACACAGGCGATTGCTTTCAAGTATAGTTATGAATAGAAAAGAAATAGGAAAAATAGCCTTTCTGCTCAGTACATGGTTTTGATCAGCGATTTTGTATTATTTCTCTCAGCTCATAAAATCAGATTAAATTCTTCTAATTGCTGTCTTGCAGATTTAAAGGGGAAGAACATCATATGCTCAGAGTGTTCTGTTTCAGCTCCTCCAGAAGGATCTGGAAATCAGAGCCTCAGCTTGAAAGCAAAAAATGAGTAGGCTGAATTCTACATCATGACTGTGAGCTCCTTCTGCTAAGGGCAAGCTTAGTTTTATTGGGAAGCAGAAGAGACTCAGCCAAAAGTAAACAGAAGGGGTGTATCTCTCAATGTGGTCCATTTTCATTATGTTCAAAAGCAACACCTAACAATCAAACCAGGTTTTGGTATGACCTTTTGCTTGCTACATCATTTATTTTCTCTGGGTCTTAATAACCTACCTATACACAATTTTCCTACCTGCAAAAGATGCAATGAGACTTTATTCATTAAGCATTGGTTAAACCTGTTTGGATACTCAGATGGGAAAAACTATGGAAAACTCACTCCCATTTTTCTTAAAATGGAGTCAATGGCTGAATTCAAACAGAAGTCTGCAAGAAAATGTTTCTCAACTGCTTACTACTCCCATAGTCATAGACATAGGTAAATGGCATATGGGGATATTTTTCAAAATGTGATTCTCGTTCTTACACTTTCATGCAAGCCAACAAGCCACAATGTGAACATTATGCTGGCTACCACACCCAAGTTCTTTGCTATAGCCTATGTCACATTTCTAATTTGGCTGCAGCAGCTACAGCTGGGTGGCAGCAGTTACAGCTGGAGATCACTATGTGATTGTTTCACTAACTTAACAGTTACCTCCATGTGTTAGCATCTGGATCAAACACCTCAATGGTCTTCAAGTACGTTGTGCCATCAAAACCGCCCACTGCCATCAGCTGTCCATTCACCACAGCAAGGCCAACCTGTGAAACAACCATCACAGTAGCTATTTAGCTGGGATGTCCTGAAAAGACAGGTCCTGAAAAGAAGGGTTAAAATGAAAATATTAATAAAAGGATTTAATAACCATGTTTGGTGAAAGGCAGCCTGTAGAAAAGGTTTTTTGGTCAGGGGGAAAAGGACAAATAAAATAGTCTAAAAAATAACAAGACATGAAAAGTTAAATACGTATCTCAAAATAGAGACACTCCTAAAGGAAAAGCAGTAGGTTCCCCTTATTACCAGCTACAAGAACTAGAACTGGTTGAACAATAATAGATATGTGAGAACCTAAACCTTATCAGCCAAAACTTATTGTGTCCTGGACTGAAATTCTTCACCAAGTGTGGTACACATGCACCAGAGTATCTACCAGCCTACAGCCTGTAACACTTGCTTAAACTTAGGAGAACCATATGTAAGTCCCTCCGCTGCTCCTCTCAGGCTGGGGCTTGGACCATCTGTAAGCACCCTGTCTCCAGCCTTTCTATTTTGCCTTTCTGCCAAAGCATAAAATCACTGACACCTCAAAACAGTTCTGTGGTTTAGGAAGATCACTTCCAGTGAAAACCTCTCATGGCATAACAGAAAAAAAGACGGTAAGAACACAATGTAAAATGGTCCTTGTTTTGGCTTTGAGGATGTTAGAAAACTCAGGAGGGCTGCAGATACAGATGCATCTGTTTAGCAGTTTCTACAGAAAGCAAATATAGAAGCAGCTCATGAAAAGTCAATGCCTAATCAGTCACTAAAAAGGACAGTGTTGGACAGCATACTATATACTTTGAGGACAGAAATAAATATGTATTGTCTGCCTGCAAAACCAGTAGTTGCTCAAATTACAATTCATACTTGCCTCACCAGACACTGAAATACTAACATACATACAGAATTAATCCACTCTTTACTACATAATCCAGTAGCCAACGATAAATATTCGTAACATTTGCATCTGCCCAAACACAATGACTACTTAAAACACTATGTTAATCTTTTGTTCACATGTCTACAGAAAGCATGAAGATTAGCAGTTGATGAGAACATGCTGTCACTCCCCATACTCACAGGATTCAGTGAAGAGAGGCAACACAGTAAGTGAAAGCCCAGAAACCCTGTTCCCACACACATCTCAAGGCAACGAAAAGACTTTGCTGGAAGTTTGTATCTAAACACTAATGCTTGCCCAGTTTCCCCTGCTCTTTCTTCTGGGCAACTAGGTATGTTCACCTCCTAATTCATCCAAAGAGACTCGGATACTAATTTTGATAGTGTTCTCTAATAGTATCTCATACCAAGTATGGCTATGTTACCAAGTAAAAACCTAAAGAACTCTTCTGTTTCAGACCTAAGTAGTTGACTCCATATAAGGGACCCAAACTATTAAAGGCGACCCTCAAATGACTCCATTTCCCCATCCTCAGGAATGTTAAACAGCTGTCTATGCCATGACACGACCACCATTTCATTCCCTAGTCTTGTTTAAGAGCTTTGACTTTTTGCAAATCTTTCCCCTCACAGAAGAAGAGAGGTGAAGGTACAGAGGAAGCAAGAGAAAAAACCTCAAAAGATGACACTCTACCCTGTGCTCTCAACACGTGATTATGTATAGTATAGACAAGCAAACCAAGCCAAACTCACTCCACTCCGGCGGGATGTCATGGCCACAACAGGAGACCACTGGTTGGTTCGGGGATTGTATCTCTCAGCACTACTGAGCTCTGTCGTATCATCTCTGCCTCCCACAGCATATATCATGTCTTGGTACACCGCACAGCCCAGGTGCTTCCTCCTCGTCCCCATGGGTGCAATTGTGTGCCAGCGGTTCTCCTGGGGATTGTAGCGTTCCACTGCAGAGGAAATGACACATCTTTGGACAACAAGGTTGGCAGGCAGTGAGGGTTAGCACTTTTGAACCTGCATCCAAAGTATTGCTCAATCTGTAAAGACACTACAATTTCCACACACCAAAAATATGACAAACCAGTTTGTTACCTCTCACTAATGCTTTTCTTCTATAGAACGCTTGCTATTATCTCTTCTGTCTCCAGCCCTACACAGTCAATCACAGTCAGCATCTTCACTCAAGGGGGAGATGGCAATGCTACAAACTGACCTGCATTACCATCTTGCAGTAGTTTTACCTTTGGCACCCTCCTTCCTACAGCAGAAAAGGGCTACTGCGGGAAGAAAGATGTGCTTGCAACTGTTATGCAAATCAAAGTATTGTTTTCACAACACACTGCCAAATGCAGCATTGAGAAAGAAAAAAAAAAAATTACACACAACCAGGTAACAGGGGCTCGCAAGCCTGGAGAGTGAATTACTGTATGGCAAAAATCGTATTTAAAGAAGAAAAACCACTGCAAACTGATCACTAAGATATTCAACAGCCATCTGGGGCCACCAAGGACAAACAGGGCCATGACAGGTGGTGACTGCAATTAAGGAACAGCAAAAGGCATACCAGTATTGAGAGGAGAAGTTCCATCAGATCCTCCCACAGCATAGAGGAAGCCCCCTAGCACAGCCACTGCAACTCCCAGGCGCCGGGTGCTCATGGAAGCCACTCGAGTCCATTTGTTTTCTTTGGGATCATACCTGGCAAAAGAATAAACACCGAAGCTTAGTGAAGTGTTGACATCTTCACACCTTCTAAGAGACCCTCTTCTCCCTGTTCCCCACTTTTTAAATTTAAAAAAAAAAAAAAAAAAAAAGTACCTTTCCACAATATTGAGACAAGAGACACCATCCTGGCCACCCACAGCATAGAGGTAGCCTCCAAGAACTGCTACTCCAACACTGGTCCTGCAGGTGCTGGTGGGGGCCACATCACTGCTCCACTGATTGGTCTTTGGATCATACCTAGAAAAACACACCAAACGGCACAAATTGTTTGTCTAGGTATGCTACAGATTCTCCCATGCTTGGGAACTAGGAAGGCAGTGAAACTTGCCTATCCTGAGCTTAAACTGCAACACAGCTATTTGTAAGTTGGATAAAACCCCTGAAGTGATATAAGGCATCCAATACGTGTTATTCCAGGGATGTTCAAACTGCACCTGGAGATAATTCAAACTGAAGATCAAAGGTTCAGGTTCATAAGACAGCAGGTTACCAGGGACTGGCTGACATGTGGTAACTTGCATCTATGCAAAGATTAGCAGCAAAGAGTTACTCTGCTCTGTGTTCTCTGCAGTTCACACAAGAACTCACCCAGCACTGGGACTTGCACTTAGAAATAAAAGAAGGAACCAGATGGACTTGGGAATCCAGAGACAAGGAAATATGGTACATAGCAGAAAAGTGCAAGACATGGGAGATGTAAGGCTACAGTTATGATTTGGGAAGTTGGGAGTATGCAAGGAGGTATGCGGGAAGAAGGGGAGACTTGAGGAGGAAGGAGATATTTGTATAGCTGGTTGGATTTGTTACACAGCCAAGATTCAGAGTACTATGAGTGCTTGAGTCATGTGGCTTTTAGGCATGGGGATTGCCATATGCAGCTCCCAGAAAGAGGAAGCTTGGTAAAGCCTGTTTGACTTAGGTCTTTCACAGGTCTAAAACTGACCTATTTTCCTTCTTCTGTGTAAGTGCCAAGGTTCCTTAATTCTCTAGTTACCACTCCACAATAAAATTCCAGGATCTTTCCCTCAACAGCTAAGAAATGCTTACTGTAACCTCACCTTCCTCAACAATGCTAAAAACAAACCAGCAATTGCAAAGAAGGTTAACCAGGATCATCACTCCTCCCATCAATTATACCCAGACCCATCTCTTACATACACCTTCCTTATACCAAAGGCTATGTCTTCTCTCATTAAGCTGGGGATAACATGACACAAGCTGTTATACATGAAGTCCTAGTTCAGCAGTAAACCAACACAACACTGAAGGGGTATGCAAGGGAGGAGGAAATGCAGATAACATGTAATATAAATTTCAGCTTTTCAGCAGAACAAGAACACAGCTTGCAAAATGAACTCATTTTTAAGAGGCTGCACCCAGGTTTAAACATTCAGAGTTAACATTTTGCACACTGGCCTTACAGAGACCTACCTTTCTACACTGTTAAGATAAGAGGAACCATCATGGCCTCCCACAGCATAGAGGAGATCATCCAGAACACTGACTCCAACGCCACAGCGTCTTTTGCTCATGGAAGCCACCATTCGCCACTCATTGGTTTGAGGGTCATAGCGCTCGACACTGGAAATTGCATCCCCGCTACACCAGCCCCCCACTGTAGAAACCAAACACAAGAAATAGCGTCATAATAACGCACTGAGCTCACATACTGCATGTGCACCTGGTACAAATAATCCCTATAGACTTTGTCAGCCTTAACCCAGTAGCCCCATCTCCAAGTTACTCATTCTAAGGATTATAATTAGAAGACAGAATGTGATTTTCAAGCGGATTAACTAAGTTTGGAAGTACTGTGGTGTTCATAGAAACAAAGAAATCAAACAAGTAAGAAAATGTAAGTTAACTCAAACCTCTGAATATTAATGCACAGGTCACTTCAGAAATAAATTGTGAAAGTTTGCCTTACAGAAACACTAACACCAGAAAATGCAGACTTGAGTCTACTGACCTAAGCCAGCAGGAGCTATGCATACCTGCAAAGAGCACTTCCCCACAGCGGATGGGTTTGCGCGGTCTAGTTCTTGGTCCTTGCATCAGTGGCCGCTCTTGGGGCAACAGCAGATAGTTTTTAGCTTCATCCACTAGATCCCTGTGCAAGACAGGAAAATATTAATCCCCAAAGTTCACCTCATACCAGTCTCAGGAGAAGGTATGAATCAAAAATGATGGCAAGAGCAGCCAGCACTAGTCATGCACTTCAGGTATTCACAAATCACATAAGTGCATGAATAGCTCTAGTTAAAACATACACTATCACCTAAATACTCATCAGTTGTTTACAAGTGATTTACACAGTGACAGCAGTAGACCAATATCAATATTTGGCCAGAATTAATAACAGATATTGCTTGCTATAAAGACTGATAAAAAACTATGACAAGAGCTGTCAGGCTTACTGTGCAGAAAAGAAAAACCCAGTCTGCCTCAAGCTAAAACTTAACAATCAGTTGTTTTGTCTAGGAACAAAGCAGGAGTTGAAAAGCACACAAATACATAATACACACACATGACCAATAGATGGAGATAGTACCCTTCTGATGAATATTTTTTCCATCAGCTCTGGCCAGCTCACACTGTCCATCCATTCATGACTTGCCACCTGGACTAATTCTAATATTCCAAACCCTTGAATAAGACAAAAAAGAAAAAAAAGTCCTCCTTCCCTCTACAAACATGGAATTCCCCCATATGAATGCTTATTCAGGAAGAAAACAGTTTAGCCTATCCCCTGAACTTTTTTTACATTAAGCACAACATGAAAAATTGCGTGCTTTATAGATGATACAGAACTCCATAGAACTAGAAAGGTGAGACTCATACCATAAGAGGAAGAAATTAGTTTCCCTGCACTAGCATTGTGGGAAATAGCACTCTAATGCCAGAGTCAATGCAGTTACAGTGCAGACTTTTTACATAAAAAAACTCCTTTAAGTCCTAATGAGATAATGAATGCCATGCAATTGGTAAGCTGTAATGAAAGGCCATGACTAGAGAAACAAAAAAGGTGAAACGGAAAACAATACACTAAAAGGTATTTTACCAACAGTCAAACTGCACACTCAAAGTTTGCTATTTCACTGAAAACTTGAAAGAACACTTCTAGGGCGCACTATTAACTAATATGCAAACAAAAAACACTTTTTCCTGCATCTCTTCTCCCAGTTGCAAGAGGAAATTGTGAGGTATAACCCATTTACCACTGACAAATCAGCACAGTTTGAGAGAACAGATGCAAATACAACAAAATCCAATTTTGTAAATCAGTGAGGAGATTTACCGGCATTCCTCATCGCTCTTAATAAGTGGGTCAGAACCCACTGTACCCACAAGAAACTTGGGACTCAGCAGCGGCAGACGGACATGCTGCAGGACCTAAAACACAAACCAGAACATATATGGTAAACCACATATACCCACAGAGATGAAAGAAGCCACATGGAAAACAATAATGGCTAACAAATTTTGATCGAGAGTTAATAAATAATTCCTCTGGCAAACATGCACAGACATTTACTGTTAAAGTCTGTTAAACCATTTGAGTTAAATGCAGCTCATCTTACAGCACCTTTGCCTTTTCAATATACTAATTTATATACCCAGCAGAAAATCAGTCTTTGAAAGGGAACAGTCCACTGGATCTATTAACAGCTGAAAACAAGTTTACAATTGAAAACCTTTACAAAATTACAGATGTCAATGCATCTGCCTGAAACACTAGTTTAGTTAGAAGTTTTATCAACCATTTAGCTCTCTTAAATGTCAGTGGTATTGTGCAGTAGATGAACAATAACAAATAATATCCCTCTCACAACAGTTTAGAATTTAAAGGTGCAAGCAGGTATAGACAGAGGGGCCTAAAAAGGCAAACAGTTACAGGAGCATTAAGAGCTACCTTGAGAACAGCAGGTTTTTCTGGTTTGGCTTGTTTATTTAAAACAACTTTCAAAAGCTTTCCACTAAATAAAGTTGCATCTAACATCTATTTCCAAAGCAGAAACAGTGAGGCAGGCAGACTCTCACCTCTTTTGATCAGAAAGCCTGAGACTTCAGAGGCTTTCTGGCTGACAGCTTTGTCAGAATGGGTACTTCTTGTGAAATGGCTTGGCTTAGATGAAGCATCCTATTTCAACAAAACCATTCTGACAAGCTCCAGTATAAAATCATGAGGGCTGAGGCATAAATCAAACAGCAGAGCTTAAAGATACACTGCAAATGAAGACAAACTTGTTATCCACTATGTTTTTTATATGACACTCAAAGTAACGCAGGCGGGTTTGTCTGGACAGACTACTGGAGTGATCTAGTTTGGCAATTCCTACCTGGAAACAATTCAACAAAGTCCCTGTTCAAGGCTCTAGACAGTGCACCTTCCAGCCTAGAAGGGAAAGTGCAAGCCACCTAACACAGGTGGAAGTCAGAGAGAATTACTGTGGCTTTGCACACATTCAGAACTGTGACACTGCTGTGG
Organism: Pandion haliaetus; assembly: GCA_013401275.1. Lineage (NCBI taxonomy): Eukaryota > Metazoa > Chordata > Aves > Accipitriformes > Pandionidae > Pandion > Pandion haliaetus. Next base: position 15,165 of record VYZV01017202.1, on the reverse strand, counting down.
CACCACCATATCAGCCCTCATTACTCTTCTCCTGGATAAAGTAGTCTTGAATGTTACTGTGCTCAAGATTACCTGTGGCAGCTGGGGTCTTCTTTCCTGAATGCTGTATTTCACCCAGGCCATCACTGCATTGAACACCTGCTCTTCACTGCGAACATTTAACTCATCACTGGATATAATGTCTATGAGCTGATTGGCAGGAAGCAGCATGAACTCTTCACTCTCCATTACCTGGTTAAATGGAAAGGAAAAAAAAAAAAAAGTAAGGACAGTGGCCGAGGCATCAGAGCCATTCACCACTCCAGCACTTCAGTGCAACTCTAAAGGCGATACAGTCCACTTGAATTAGAGTCTAATGGACTGATACAGTAAAGTGCCAAACACCCATCAGTTTCGACATCAACACATGTGACAAGTTTGCTGCACAGAGCAGAATGCAATCCCTAGCAACACAACAAAGACACTTTTAGATGGGGATGCAAGTGAAAGGCAATTTTATGCAGTTTTTTTGTAGGACACTTTTAAAGGGTTAAACTGCAGAACACACTGATCAGGTTTCAAAATTCAGGAAAAAAAAAAAGCCCTTTAAAATCAGTCTCCTTGTTTGCTGTGTCTAATATATAAAGCAGAAATAAAAATGTTGCACAGGTGATAAATATGTGACTGAAAAGCAGTATCCAAATAGACATGCTCTATTCACAAGAAATCCAAAACAGAGCACAAAAATAAAAGTCTCAGAAACAAGTTACCAGAGGCATTGTAGAGAACATGGAAAGCCTTCCTGAATGCCAATTTGGGGCAGAACAGGAAAATATTTCAGGAGAGGGAGATGGACTCATTTGATCCTGCCTCTTTCATCCGCTTTAAATACATACATAGAGTACGCAGAAGTCCAGATGCACTTAAGAGGGAATCAGAGCCTTGTAAGGCCCTAAGGACTGATCTCTTGTGAAATTCCAGCCACTGACAATCTGCAAACACAATTCCTTCAGTACCCAAGATAGCGACTGAGTTTCTCAGGAGGCTTTAGCTGCCACTGGAGGACTGCTCACGCAACACACCACTGGAGCACATGCGAGCCAGTCTGCAACTGCCTTGGGAGGTTACAGAGCTCATGCACAACCATGTCTTCTGCACAGACACCAGGTAGATGGGAAAGATGCAAGAATCAAAATAGAGAACTGCAGAAATGGTTTGATTGATAACTACCAGCTTGGGCTCCCTACAAGCACTCCCAGTCTGTAGCCTGTAATCTCTGAGACGTTCAGTGACAGCAAATAACTGAATATTGGTTTGTCCTTATCATTGGTGACATTAGAATTCCATGACTTATTTTGTGATTTACAGCATAAATTAAAGAAAAATACATTCTTTGACACGATCATCTCAACAGCAGTCAGCTGTGCAGTCCTTTTAGTTACCTAAAGAAATTACTTAAGAGCACTGAACAAATATGCAAAAATTGCCCAGTTAGAGACAGCAGAAAATACTGTTAAAAAAGAAGAAAATAGACAATGAGGTCAGTTGCCAGACTTTGTTCTTGGATCCTGTGGGCTTTCAGGGGCAGTAAGAGCCATGACAAGTTAGCCCACACACTTCTTCAGTCTTAGAGAAGAACTGAGTTGGTCATTAAAGATCTTTATCAGCGTTTTTCCATAGACTCCCTCCCTTCTACATAGACTAGCTTATGCCTAAACTTTACCCCAGCAGTTTGTAAATGCAGCCTCAGACTCTGGAAACAGAGGCTCTGGAAATTTATGAGTTAAGGATGGTCATCCAGACTCTCCCTTCCGCCCTCAGAAAACCACGCTGCATTGATGGCCTCACAAAACTCAAAAGTACTGGAAGCACCTCTGCAAACCAACTTATTACTACTATGCAACTTGTTAGTTTACATAGTAAAACAAATAATTATTTAAAATGCTTTGGCTTATTTTGGCTTAATTATCAGGACACTAATAATTACCTGACTAATATTAATGGTCTATTTGACTGACTTGCTTCCTAAACAAGAATTGGATGGGCTTCGTTTCCTCTACAGTATTCATTTGCATTACTGCTTCTACAAACAGATAGAATAAATGTCAGAGTATACAATATGGAGTGCAATTTTTGTCTGTTGATACAAAGTACAAGTTGTTCATCCTTAAGGATATTTTTTCCTTCACACAGATGTCAGAGACCAAACGAAAAAATACGAAGGCTGTTCTTGCACAGCAGAGCTGTTAATAGAACCATTTCACATTACAGGCACAAGATTCACTAGGGGTTTTAGGCAACAAATTAAATTGAGGGGAATGGAAAACTTGGAAAAACATTTTACCAACAAGTTAATGATGTAATGCAGCAATACACATAAAAATTAATAGAACTAGAGGTTAGCACAGCAGAGGACATGAAGCAATTCAAACTGCTTTCAGAGTAACTGCATGAGTTGGCCTGATGCCTAGTGCTTAATATTTTACATTGCCATTCAGGAAATTCCCATCTCATGTTTCTTTTTGCCAGCTTGAAGGAACGATGATCATACAGCCTCGGCAGAGCACATTTTTTATCAGTTCTCAGCCTCCACAGTGCAGGATGATTAAGTAGCCAAGTCACTGGCTTCCATCAAGGATTACCAATCCACCCTCCAGATGGGAAATAATGGCAGAACAGAATACAATCCCAACAACCAGCACCACTAAGACTGTCTGCAAAGAAACAGTGGAAGCAAAAGAAATGATCATTAAGGATGAAGAGCTGCAAAACTCCCGGAACACTGAAAGGGACACCAAAACCTGCCCAGGCCAAAGAAACAGTGCTCTAATCTAAGCAATTGTTTTCCAGAGGCCACAATTCAGTTAAATCAATTATCATTTGCATCATCTTTGAGGAGGAGGGTGTTTTCTCAAGCCCAAAACTTTTGCCTTTGTGTGCTTGAACAGGGATAAGGAAGACAACTATTTTCGAGGGACTGCAAGAAGAAAGGAACCCCATAGCAAGCAGCTCTGAGCAGCCAGCTGCATGTATTAATACTAAAACATTTTAAAACGAAACTGTTATGCTGTTAAAAAGTTTAGAGGCTTGTACATATGCACTACTCGCGTAATAACAAGAAAAGCACAGACCTAACCATTAAAATGACCAAGCACTGAAAATAAACAACCATCTGGTTACCACCCTGCTCCCCCCGCCCAAAAAATGCAGAAGAAAAGAAATGCAGAGCAAGCACAGAGCACATAAAATGGCCAGCTAAAATGTACGGCTTTGGGGAAATCACCAAGTTCTACAAAAAACAAGCTCTCATCTTAAACAGCAAGTTCTATTTTCTAGTCTTTACAGTTAGGATAAATGTATTTAATTGCAACTTTTAGCATAAACTGATGTCATGTGTTTACAGTTAGATAGCAAGTATTGTCTTCAATATGTCCAACAGTCAAGTTCAATTGTGTTTGCTTCTGCTCTCATTTTTCTAAAGTACTACCTGACTGAAATTAATACAACTCCAACCTGTTTTCCTGCAGGGGAAAAAAAGGTCAGCAAGCTGCAATCAATCACAGCACTTACATACTGCCACTTCTCTGGGGAAACTAAATTAGCATCGGGAGTCAATACTGGAGTTACTCCCTTTGGAAAAGATCTACCTGTGAAGCAGGTGGAAAGAGGAGATTTCTCTGCAGCAGGCCACCTATTCCAAGGGATGGAAGAGTGCAGTTTCTGGAAGAGGCAAGACACGAATCTCTCTAGCAGGTGAACAGACCTGCATGCTGAGCACACTCCTAGAGAGTAGCTGCTTCCAAAACATAGACAAATTCTTGCCCTTCCAGCCAGGGCTGAGGAAAGACACCACTTAAAAGTATTGGGCTCCTTTCTGCATCAGGGTGTAATAGTTAAGTGAAGACCCACTTCTCAGACTATTGCTCACAGAATCCTTAATTATTATGCTGACCCTTCCCTGAACCAGTTGCTGGCAGGTTTTTTTTCCAAAAAAATCATCTAGGCAGAATTAACAAAGGAAGAGAGACTTGAGTTTATAAAGGTCAGCTACAAAATTACACATTTGAATTACTTTCAAACAACTTCTGCTGAATAATAGATGCAAAACCCTAGTTCTGTGACAAGGGCATTGAAGACTCCACTGAGGCAACTGTATGCTCCCCCATACACCTACTTTTCCAATCCCTAAACTCAAACATCAATTCCTTTGGTTCTATTGATATAATGTCCCTACTTCAACCTGTCTCCCCCCAGTCATGTAGAATCCAGAACATTTCTGAAAGGGAAGCACAATGTCACACCATTGTGCAGCCGCATCAGATTCAATGCCAAACTCCAACTACACCTGCAACCTTGCTGTCCACGAAGCACTCGCCACACAACTTTAAGAGAAGAAACGCTATGGATCATATACAAACCACCAATATGACAGTACTACAAGTACCTCTTCCCTCTTTCTTCCCCACCTAATGGCTGGCACCCATCACTATTAGGGCACACAACACATGTGTGTGCGTGCAGGATTTGGAAAGAAGCACAAAATGAGAGTTGCTCAAAGCTCTCACAGGACATGTTCATGCGTTTTACACCATGACTCCAGCACACTAGGTTCTTACCTCCTGGAAGTTATGCTGTGTGAACTTGTCAGCAATCCTCAGCAGTTCACGGCACGAGTGAGTGTCAGCAAAAGCTCGGATGCCCAGGCAATTGGAAGGGTCCAACTGTCTCTTAAGGAACTCGCAGCAGGCCTCCTGGATCTCAGCCAGCTGGAGAAGGCAAGCGGCTGGCAACAAGGTCTGGACATTTCCCTCTTCCACAGTGATCTGAGAGGTGTATGCAAAGTCAATCAGCAGTTCCATGGCCCTTTCGTCGATGTCTCTGATCACTACTTCTGTCTGCCGAGACTCTGCCAGCTCCCCAGTGAACATGGCTCGGAAGTAAGGGCTGCAGGCTGACAGAATCACCCTGTGGGCATAGATCTTCTTTGCACCGACTACTAGCACCACATCGCACAACTCCCGGTGCTTCCGGAGAAGGTTGATGACTTCCAAAGTTTGTCTAGGGTGCTTGTCAGAGATGTAGGGCATGCGAGCAGGCTGCGGCACCCCTTCTGGCAGTTTATTAGGATCTCCGAGTGTGCAACGGCTAGTCACGTCCATTCCGGTCTCTCCTGGTCGAGTACTGGTACACCTGCAGCGGAGGAAGTCGTAAGACAGGACCATCATCAACTAATCTATCACCAACTGTCAGCCAAAGCTCTACAGCTCACAACGATTATGAGCACAAAACCAGCAGTACCCATAGCTCCACGCTGGAACGTGCTTGTTTCAAGCACATGATCACATGAAAGAGGAATCCATCTCAAACCAAAGCTTACCTAGAAGTAAACAAATGCCAACTTGCAACAGGCTTATATTTATACCTATTTTTATATGCTTTCTATGACACACCGCTGTAATATCCAACTACACATACATGTTTATTAACTGAACCTCATAATAGCCTTGTGTGGTAGAAAAGTATTATCCCCATTTCACAGAGAGTGACTAAAAGCAGAGAAGATTAGCTGACTTGCCCATTGTCACTTGAGTTTTCTTTGACAGAGCTGGAGATGGATTTCCACTGCAAAGAATTCCAGCTGCACGACATAACCAAACTTCTCTGTTCTTCTACCCACATTTTTGATAGGGTCACTCATCACTGTGATACCTGAACACACTAAACTGTCACAGACTTCGGGAACTTAAAATGGCCTGCAGCCTACCATGAGTATCTTTCAGGTCCCCAGAATATCTATTTAATCATCACCTCTTTAGTTATTTTTTGAATTATGGAAGCTTCTGACTCAATCCACCTTCCCAACACATTTCATAGGTAGGTTAATCTTTCCCAAGAATGGCAGACTAAGAAGGCAGTCAGGATTATCAGACCAATCGGGAAAAAGTCAAAACAAAGTATCCACGACTATCGGCCTACCAAAAAAGAAAGAAAATAAAGTCAAGATGGTAACTTTAGAGATGAGGAACGACTTGAGAATATATAAACCAAGCTTCTGGCACAGAGTAGGAAAAACATACTATCTTCCCAGCTCCACACGCAATGTTCTAGCTATCCGATGTCCTTCTTTACGAAAGTTCAGATACCTTTCCTTTACCCCTTACATCCCTGAGCAGATGTCCACCCTGCCACGGCTTAAGCGCAACACCCCTCTGCACGGCAGCACAACAATGCTGACAGATGATGCTTCGCACCATGTATGCTACTAGAGAACAGGAACACAGCATTGCCCCGAGCCCTTCTACAGGGATGAACCAAGATGACGCATCTCATACCTCACTTTGCAGAGATGTCTGCCTACACCCCAGGCTTCACTACCACGTTATGACTGAAATCCGTGCTAAACAAGAATTAAACTCAACTCTTATTTTCATCAATCAGACTAAATAAGCAGATCAGTGCTCACATAACTGAGACGCCATTTTGCATGTTCCAAGCATACAAGAATTTCTGCCACATACCATATGCACAATTATTCAAAAAGATGCATCAGCACCAGTGACGTACCAATTACCATGAAAATAAAGAAAATATAGAAAACTATTGCCTCTTTCCGCTTCAAAGGAAAACCATCACTTAGAACAATTAAAGCATACCAAGCAAAATATCAGAATACTGATGGTTATGAATTATCCAGTGAGGGCACTGGCCATTGGAGATATACTGGGAGACCCAATACATGCTATCAATTGCCAGTTTCTCTGGTACACTGGCATTTGTGGGTTGTCACAACCTCACTTTGTTCGTATTAAGAGTTAAAATAAATCTAACTTCACTTTGCCATTGCTCAATGTATTTTGCAGCATGCTTGAAGGTAAGAATTAAAAAAAAACACCCTCACATCTTTTCCTCTCATTATTATGTCAAATGCACTTTCTAACCACAGGGAAACCAGTCTCTTTGCAACAGTTCAAATTATTCACTTGCATCTTAGCCTGTTTTCTCATTCCCCCCCACACCCTCTCCTTGATCATCATATTCAGATGTTTCAGACCATTACCTCTTCCTCATATCTTAGTTACACAGATCCAGCTGGGTCTCCCCTCTGGGTTTTGCTGCTTGCTCCTGTTCAGCCTCTGCACCTTAAATGCCTTGGTTTTTTATCCCTACTCCATCTTTTTTATATCCATCACCATTCTCCTTTTCTGACACCTCTGACAAATCATTCTGCTGTTATACTGCCTCTCACTCTCCTCCACCCGCTCTTGTCCCTCACAAACCAAATTCACCTTGTGGAGTTCGACAACCATTTTCAAAGCTCTGCCGAGTTCCTCACAAACAATGCAGCTAAGCTCTCCTTGCCCCAGCATACATAAACCAAGTTTAATGGTACCCCTATAAAAACCCCAAGAAACCTTGGCTGAAGATTAATTTACCTAATTGGCTTACCTTCATAGTCCTTAGCAGCTAAAGGCCAGAGGGTAATTTAATCCCTCTACTAAGAGATGGAGAAAGGTGGTGACAAAAAAATCCCCCTGTAGAGTCTAGCTCTTGCTAAGCAAGCCAAATGGACTTTATTGTGCATTAGGGGTTTCAAGACATGTCAAACCAACCCCCAGAAGAAAAAAGAAAAAATAAGAGCCCTATTAAGACACATCTACTGTAATAATTTTGAACAGTTTGTCTTGACCAGGCTGTCAGTCAAAGCATCTAAGTACAGAACAAGCGTTCTTCAAATAAAAACCCATTTCACATATTACAGATCACAAGAGATGGCCTACGTCCAGGACAGGACCTCCTGTTGGAAAGCAGAACCCCTCTGTTACACCTGCAGGCTTTCCTCAAAGAAGACATCCACTAAAAACAGCCCTAAAGCAGATCTCAAAAAGCTTTTTAGACTGGCACAGACTCAAAGTACAAAAAGATTAGATTAAGGCTATGCTGCCACAAGGAATACAGTGTACCTTGTCAATCCCGCCACCCAAGACTCTTTGCTGACACAAAAGCAATGGGGTGAACCATCTTATACCATGGGATTTAGCTGGCCAGCTTTAGGCAGTAGTCCTAGTCCTTCCTAGCCAGGACAGGATAGGACTTTTCTGCCCAAATGAGACTCTGCTGAACATGTCTTTAAATTAACTAACTGAAAAGGAGTCTGGTTAATAAGAACGGAGGCATTCCTGCATTGTTCCCATCAGCACTTATCTGAGTGCCTGCACTGTATCCAGCCTCCTTCCTCCAGGACAGAAAGTGCTGGTTAATGATTAAAGAAAACTGAATGGATGGAAGAAAGAGTAATAATCAAATTAGCACTCCTGATTCATCCATAACTTATCTCTGGGTAATGCAGAAGCTAGTGATCAATGGGCTTGGGAATTTCCATACTGGATCAAACCAGATGCTTGATGTTAAGCACTGTGGGGTGCTGCTATACACAGGCACAGAAGTGTGAATTAGAAGGACACTGTCTCATGGCATGTGTCTCCACGAGGGTAATAATTTAACTGCATTACATGTGCATTATGCATATATATGCATAGAGAATGAAATGATGAGTCAGTAGCTTAGAGGTGTGAAAGACAGAAGGCAGCACTTGATTCTCACATGGCAGGCTAGCTGCCTCCCACACACACACAGGCAAAGCTAAGAGCTGTTCCTGAATACTCGGGGTGATTAAGAAGGGTTGAGGATCGGAGAGGAAATGTGTATGCAAGGATAAAAGATTCACACTCAGCTATGCAGATATTCTGGGATTAGCTTCCATCAAAATGCAGGGCTGGGGAAATCAGCAAATACAATGGGATTAAGAAAGGGCTGACAAAGGATCAGTTTTTGTAGCACACTGCTGAAAAGTACAAATGGGAACACAGGCAGCCTGCAACACTAAGTCAGCTAAATAAATAGGTTGCTCTGCCTCCATTTTATTCAGCTGTGCCAGTTCCCAAAACTTTATTCATAAACGCAGGCATCTATGAGACATCCATCCTTACAGCTTATAGTAGCTTCTTCCAAAGTTCAAAAAAATAACTAACAACACATATCTAAGAAAAATTCTCTCCGAACTGTCACAGAGCTCCTTAACTTTCAAGTCAGAGTGGCCTGCATTTTCTTCTTTAAGATAATGTATGTTTTAGCATGAGATTACAAGCAAGTTTTAACACAGTCCAGCAGAAAACAATAGGCTGACCTAACACCTATGAAACAGAACAAGTCTCAGGCTGAAAATATCAACTGAAATCCAAAACCATACATTGCTCTTGTGGATTTCAGTAGCAATGGATTTTAGCAGCAAATGAAATTAACAAACCAAACCAGGAGTGATTTCCATCAATGCCTTGCTTTTAATCTAATGCATACACAAAACATTTCCTATACTAGTTATGGAACTGCTAGAACAAACATCTTTGATTTGGCCCAGCCAAAGGTGATACCTTCAACAACAGAAGTGACCACCATAACACTGCCAATTAAGTAAATCGAAATGCTTTACTGTGAAAATCAATACTCTAGGAATTAGTTATCTAAAAGTGTGATTATTAGTGAAAATACCACTGATTTCTTTTCTTACCTAGCCAGCAAGGTTTAGGTATATGTTCTCAATGAGGCTGAGTTATGCAAATAAGCAGATAAACCTGACTGCAATATTATTTTACATTACTCAAAAGAACAGCAAGGATCTGATATATATGTCCCCATTTACATTGTTTAGTTTCATTTTCACTGACCAAGCCCAGAAAACTGTTTCACCAAGAATGAGGATGTCCATACCCTGAAAGATAATGTCATTACTGGAGCCTTCCAAAACCTTCCGAAGCCTTTTGCAGTTTGTCTTGCGCAAGAGCTATGTCCAAGCAATTGGTTAACTTCCCTCGTGCACGCGAGGACCCCAAGTGCACCTGCAGCCTCTCCCCCTCAGTGGGGTCCGGCTGCCTGTGCTCAAGCCAGGTCTGATACAGCACTGCTGTAACCTGGGATCGGGCTGCCAGGAAAGAGCTGGGTAAGAAAGAGCTGGGAGGGCCTCCCCACTTAGTTTGAGAGCTGCTCAAGCCCTCGTCCCTAGCCTGAGCTACATTAAAGGCACATCTGCAGCTGACCACGTATTCCCCCCCCNGATACTGACCTGCTGAGTTGGCTTCCTGCCTTGACCCTCATGAGCCCTTCCTCATCACTACAGACTTGCCTGATGAGTACAACTTGCCTGACTGACTGTGGTCATCAGATCTGCTCTGTCCTCCTTGCTCAGGTACGGTGGGACTATGCCCTTCACTGGAGAGATCCCCTCTGCCTTGCTTTTACCTTCAGCAAAACAATGTTCTCTCACTGCTCCCTGACAGCGAGAAAGAATAGCCTGCCCCAGCTATCACTTCACTTCTAATGCAAGATAAATACTGTTTGAACATCAATGCATTTTCTCTACTATAATCTTGACAGGAATAGCTGCAATACCTTTTCTGTTCAAACTGTACCTCCCATCCTCTGAATGCTGTGCACATTTGATACCAACTCACCATGTTTACTAATACAGTACTGACCAAGTCTCACTCCCCTCTTGCAATATCTAACAGGACTCTCACACATGGTGTTAAACGGTTGCAGAGCCCTGAGGAAAAGGATAAAAGAAAGTGCTCCACATCTGCTTAGCTGGACTTCATAGGAAGATCTGTGAGCTTGAAATCCAATCAGGAACCTTTTATCATTTTCTGCTAAGACACACAGTAGAATAACAAATAGAAATTCCAACAATCCACAGAGGCCCTTAAAACATGCAAGCATATTCAAGAACTGAAGTCCACAGCTCACGACAGAGCCATGCTTGTCAGGCTGGACTGCAGCAATACAACACATCCAGCCACAGAGATCAGCTGAAAGGTTAGTTCAAAAGTAAAGCCGCGTAAATATGTCAAACATTATCCATGCTCTACCCTGCCTTGCCAGACAGGGAGGGAAAACAAAAGGTACTGAAAGGTCTGGTCTGCATCCATTACACAAATAAAATTAAAGAAAAAAGCCTGAAATGCCAGGATCAGCACCACAACTGAAAACCTCCACTTCTTCAGCCCCATGCTGTTGCCCACCACTAAAACTACCCAGTCTGAGTGGCAGACAGAGCTTCCATGATAGCAAGTCCAAGGCCACAAACCTAAAAAAGACATAGGAACTTCAGCATTTCAATTCTCTGCCTCAATGCAACACACAGAAAACAGCAGACATAAATTTAGAACCTCAATTTTTCCATTAGGAACATGAAGAATAAAGTAGAAAGAAAACAAGAACACAAGCCAAGCTAGTAACCAATTTTACGTCATTTTGCAAAAACATTTTGATAAATGGAGTACAACATAAGAACCTGAAAAGCTGTGGGTTTACATTGGTTAAGGTTTAAACAGTCCCCATTGTAGAAGACTAAGATAGAAGAGAGCTCATCTGCTACTTAATCTGTCTTGGAGAAAAAGGAACTCACTGTAAAAGTCATATACAGCTCTGCATTGTCTAAACCACATTTCTTATCTTGGCAAGAATATGGAACAATACATAGCCCCAGTGATGCCTATATCACATCCCAAGGTTTACTCATTAGCTTAACTGAAGCAGCAGCAGTCTTTTTTTGTTGTGCTTAACAGGTTAATTTAATTAAACAACATAGTGTCACTCTTCAAGGGTTTAAATGACTATTTATTTCTTACTTCCTTGCACAGAACCCAGGCTAATGGTTTCTGCAAATGCTGTACATATTCACCTATGGTTAAAATTCCTTTCCTTCTCTTACAGAAGAAAGCTGTCTTGGCTGTTTACAGAATCATCTGTAAAAGTTTCCCTATTTTCAACATCCTAAAGAGTTCAGACAGACTAAGCAATTTGCATGAGTTCTCTTTACTTCATTTAGAGGTGTAGAACTTCAGGAAACTTTGCTTCCACACAGCCTGCATCACATACAGAAGCATATCTGCTGTTAAGTTTTGCCATGGGATTGCCATCGGATAGTGAAGAGCAACTGGAACTAGCAGACAACCCTGTTTGCCAACCTGTCATCATGCTGATTTACTGTGACAATTTTTTCTTTATACAACAGATAACGTTTCTGACGTAACCACAAGAACTCCTCTGAATTAAACTTCATCTGCATCTTCAGCTCATTAGAACTGAGGCAGCTGGCATCTGTAATGCAAAAAGGAAATCTCCTTTTGGCCCAAGACCTCACCCCATCAAAGGGACTAAACTCCTTTAGTTAAGGGAAAAATAATGCCCCTTAGAAATCAAGTTTCAATTTATTCCCAGATGGTTTATTTCACACAATTTGAACACCTAAGTAATTAAATACTGAATTTTAAATATGATAGTAAATGATGGAAGCAGGGAAGGGGGATGGAGAATTACAATAACTTGTCTTCTGTACTCTTCCTAATAGCATGTTCATTTAAAGACATCTGGTCTTGTAAATATTGAAAACTAAATACATTTAAGTAAGGACTAAAGACGAATGCTTTACGTTCTAATTCTCCTAGCCAGGCCTTTAAAAAAAAAACAAAACCAAGCAATGTTTTATGGTCTAGGCACTTAAGAAACCAACTCACATAATTTATCATATTTGGACAAAAGAAGGACAATTGTTTTCATATCTTACCTGCGCATTGGCTTTCCGTCCATGCACCGTGAAGAGAAACCTTCACCCTATGCTTTAAGACCTGATCCAAAAAAGAAAAAAAAGGGTGATATTCTGAAGCAAGAGAACCTTCTTCCCTCTCTTCAGTGTGACTCAGGACAAGAGAACTGACCACATCCATGTACTAATATGCCTTCAAGTTCTTATCCAGCTATAAAATTCACAGCCTAGATTAACAATGTCTGGATTGCAGAGAATAAAGCAGAAGAAAATACAATGATCATCAAAAGTAATTTCACCACAGCTGCATATGATTCTTTAGGCAAATAGAACACACACATCATAAAGTCAGTAAACTGTCTGCCTCCCTGAATCCCTAAAATTGTTCTACCAAAGGAGAAAATACCTCAAGTAACAAGGTACTCACTCTCACTCCTTGCTCAGAGCCAGGAGGTAGCTCTCCCTCATACATTTACCAGAGATTTAAGGCAGGCTGGCACCTAATAAACAGCACAGCACTGCTCGACAGCTACACTACAGAGCCAGAATTTGATACAAGATAAAATCTGTGCCTGGAAACTGAAGATAACTATGTGCCCCAGAGGTAAGAGGGATGCTAATAATGGTACTACATCTGCAAAGATTAATGATGCTGCCTGATGCTCACTACACTTCCACTCCAAATATTCATTTTCTGAGAGGAATAATAACAGCTGCAAACTACACAGTCCTTCCATATTCAACCACTAACTTCTAATTCTAATGTAGATGAACCCTTTTTACAAGGGCATCACTCATCCCGATTTCATTTTTAATGACTACTCAATCAGGAATAAATTTAATTCAATCATTATTTAAAGCAGTAAGCCTAACTTTTTGTCATGTATTAAAAGAACAGAAGGGTGTTCTGCTTCCATATTGATAGTCACAGACTTCCTCCCATCCAGAATTAGAGTGAGAAGTGGGAAACCAGTGGAACTATAGGAAAAGCCATGACAGAATGAGACTGAATAAGTCTTAAAATATAGCATTTAAAATAGAAGAACTTATCTTTAGGAAGAATAAAATCATTTTTGCAAGACTGTCAAATTGGAGCCCTGCATCCAACAATAACAAAATATTTTCGGCACAATTTAAATTAAACTACAAAATGGCTATAGCTTTATTTGGCTACGTGAAGAAGCACCGTATTTTACATGCAATATTCTCTAGATACATTATCACTGAAACACAAACAGAGCAGTCTGCCAGTTAATGAGGAACAAGCTCAGACTTGCTGTCTTCCACAGTTGCAAGTTACTCAGGTTCATACTTTCCTGAAAATAAAGCAAGCCAATTCCTCCTGGTTAGGGCACTCCATACCAATTTAAATCCGAGCTATGACTGCCCAGCCTCTCCCCGATCAGACTCTGCTACGGCTCCTCTCCACCAGCATGGAGGGGCTTGCTGGAAAAGCGAGCCTCACGGCATGCAGCCGCGGGAAGCACCAGGTGCCCCACTGCAAAGTAGCATCTCCACAACCGCCCGTGTGCAGAACACATGCCGAAGCCGCTCAGAGCACTCGGCACATGCTAGGAAACGTGGACGACGCTATTCTTAGACCCCTGATTGCATCAGATTTAATCCCCTTAAAATCCACGTTAGAAGTCGTGGGAAAAAGAAGACATTTTGGTCCGGGGCCCTCGAGCTAGTGTGCTCCGCAGGGCAGCAACCGGGTGAAACGACGGTTTTCCCAGAAAAACGTGGCCCTGGACTCCCGAGCACCCGCAGGCACAAGCGGGTTCTCCGCGGCCGGGAGGGCGGCTGCTCCTCCGGGACGAGCACCGCTCCCCTCCCGCCCCCTTCCCGCCGAGAGCCCACGGCGCGCAGGGCACGCCGCCAACCGGCCGCAACCGGCGAGGGCCCCCGGCCCGCAGGAGGACACCGCGCCGACCCAAGGAGCCGAGCCGACGAGCCGGGCACGCTCCCCCAGGCCGCCATCCACCCCCACCGGCCCCGGGAGCGGAGGGCCCAGGCCGCGCTGGGCGCCGCCACACAACGCTGCTGCCATCCCTGCCCCGCCACCCGGGCGGCACCCGGGCAGGGCAGGGCAGGGCAGGGCACGGCTCCCGAGCCGACGCCGCACCTGCGGGACCAAGGGGGCACCCCCGCAGCCC
>VYZV01017201.1:1376-14470 GCA_013401275.1 Pandion haliaetus | reverse complement strand
GGGCTCGCCCTGGGCCAGAGGCGGGTCCGACATTTTGGAGCCGGGGGAGCTTCCAGCAGCTTCTTACAGGAGCCACCTCTGCAGCCCCCTCCCCCACTACCAAAGAAAACCGTGCCACACAAACCCATAACGCTTGGAAATCAAGCTGCATTACTGTAATTATTGCAATGGAAGAATCACAATGGGAACAGGTTGACAATAAATGTGTTAACTACCGTTTATGGCATTTAGTTCTATATGATGTTACATGCTTTGCCCAGAAGAGTGAGCATACTGTCAGTTCATCTGGAGAATTCATGGATTGTTTCCTAAGGGTTCATTTTATGGTTAGAATGGGGACATGGAAGCAAATTAATATGTTTGATAGTTGTCTGTAATAAATTTGGGGAAAAAAACTAGAACAATTCTGTTTTTATTTTAAAACTATTCTTTAGGTGGATATTCCAACTGTTGTAACAAAGAAGATGCTCAAGGCAGCAATGAAACACATTGAAGTGATAGCCAAGGCCAGGCAGAAAGGTAATGTAAAGACTTAATATGTTGTCAGTTTCAAGGGGCAAGTATAAATGCTTCTTCTTGTTTGTTTTTATATTTTTATTTTGTTTGTTACTATATTTGCTAAATACTTTCATCCTCACTGCCTTCTCTTTTAAAAAAAAAAGTGATCCTTTTGCATTTTTTCTTCTGGATGTTGCAGAGACAAATAGGGGAAAAGTTATATTACAAATAATCTCTCAGTTTTGATTGTCATTTCCCCATGTTGAAGATACTAAATTTCTTTGTATGGTAAATAGGAATGTGGGTTTTGTCTATTCAGAGCAATCAAGATCATTTAGCAATGTTTCTTGAAGTTTTTCCTCTGTATTCCAGAAAAGCAATTATCAATGAAAGGATTTGCATGTCTATGCACTGTACTGTAACTGTAACTGTTATAGCTAGAATGATTTCACGTCTGCACATTAACGTGAGCAGTTAGTGGAGTTCAGTATGTTGAAAAGTTGTTTATGTTTATATACCATGGAGGGACTTTGAGCAGTAGCATATTTAATTATTATCCAAATAAAAATATCTTCACGAGCCTAATGTAAAAATTATATTAAAACTGCATATTGAAGGAAAGTTTGGAAAATAGAACACATGCTGTTGGAAAATACTTATCTTTATTTTTTTCACTGGCTGTGTTCCACTATGTTGTATCTACTAAATGTGGTTTCATTCAGCTTTTAAGCATAGATGTTTACTTTCACTGGAGTCATGAACTTTCCTCCCTTCCCTCAAAACATCTGCTTCATATTCATAAATACATGCCATTGGTCCTGTGAGTAGTGGATATGAATAATGAGGTATAGTGTGATCACATTAGATGTTTTTCATGGCACAACAACAATTTCAAGACACTAGGTTATCTTGCAGTACTGTTTATGCCAAATATCCAGTGTCCTTTGATTTCTACTAAGGAGTTGGAAATAGTTTTCTTTAGCAAAAAAGAACTGGATTTTAAATGTATGGCATTGAAAATATAGCCGTTTTCTTCAGTGTTTTAAATTAAAAGACTTGTTCCCTGAGGGCAGATACCTGAAGTAGCAGCTGAAAATGACTTTTAGTAGCATTTCCTAGTAAATATTGCTAAACCAGCCACCTGTAATACAAGGTTCAGAGGCAGCTGTCAGGCCTTGCTTTCGTTGCTAGTTGAGTCTTGCCTTTTCTGTGTGTTTATTTTCTATATCCTTTTTCAAATGATTGCTTTAGGAGGCATTTCCTTTTTTCCTACTCTTCTCAGCCTTACATCTCTTAGTAATCCCTCACTGTTTGCACAGACACCTCCATGATTCGTTTGTTACCTGCCCTTGACAGAGAGTGCATTCCTCCTCTCTGCTTTTAGTGACACCAACTAAGCAGATTTATCAGGCAACATGCATTCCTGCATCCCCTGTATCAGCTGATACCACTCATGGTTCTTGCTTGTGAAGGACAAGCTAGCAGGCTTCTGTACTAAATTCAGTATGCTGGAAACCAACTTTAACCTTCTAGATAACGGGTATGTATTAGGTACCTGACCTGTGCATGGTGCGGTTCTTGGCATGAGGCTGCGCCGGGTTGCTAGTGCAGCTAGGTGTGATTTTGTACAGCTCAGTGCTTGCCTTTGAAGTGATTTGAAGGAACATGGCATCATTGCTTCTAATTAATATGTATAGTTTTTAATCTGATAAAGCAAGTATTCTTTCAACTCCATACAGCTACTTGTAAGAGGCAGCACTCTTGCAGATCCACATGCTGGTTTTGGTTTGGTTTACACTGTGTTTAAAATACACGTTCCTTCATGTTTGTTTCTAAATGTTCTAAGCAGCAAATGGATATAACAGGACTGAATAAAAGTTGATTTAAAATTTTGTTGTAGGCAAGTCAACAGGTAGAAGCCCAATAAATAGGAGATTGTGAAGGAGGTCAGGAAAAAAGCAAGTAGAGGCAGACTTTGGGCAATGCAGTTTTTTGGAAGAATCAAAATGTTGAGTTCTTCAATAATTATAAACGAAAAAACATTCTGGAAACCATGCAAACTGCAATTGTTTGGTGAAGGAATTTTTATTTCAGTGTGGGGTTTTATTTTTACATAGCCAGGCTTGAAAGTCTAAGCCAAGTTTCTTTGGTAAAGTTTCAACATTGTATCCCTTTGGCAGTTGTATATGTACTAAAAATAATAAATTTTTTGCTCAAATGAAATGCAATTGCCTCTTATTTCACAATAAGAAAAAGCTGAAACAACTCATAATACTGTTTTTTACTTGCAGTAAAAAATGCAGAATTTTTACAGCAAGCTGCTTTAGAAGAATATGGACCAGAACTCCATGTTGCTTTGAGAAGCCGAAGAGATGAACTTCACTACTTAAGAAAACTTACTGAACTTCTTTTTCCTTATATTTTGCCCCCAAAGTCAACAGAGTGCAGGTATAGAAATTACTTATAATTATATTCTTTAAAGTATCTGCATACTATGTAGTACAGTAATTTTGGTGAGTGAAAGAATGAACTCCAAAGTCATCCTCCTCATCCCTCCTTCTTACCCCTTTGCTTATGAGTTCTTTGACTGGTCTTAAAAATAGCACACTTAAGGAATTACTAAATACTAAAATATTTCCCAGTAAAATATAATGGCATTGGAAATTTCACTTAGAAAATCATGTAATCTAGTATTGATTTGGATCCCTGGTTCTGTTTTCCTTCCCTCAATGGATTTCTTAGCTGATCCTGTAAGACTCTGGAGCACAGGAGTAATCTTAATTTATTCAGTATTACTGTTTTCCTACTAAGTATGTTGTGGTAAAGCAAATAATGCACAATGACTTGCTGTGCATTTTGATAGGATGAAAGAAAAAAAATAAATCTTGTGGCTAATGTTTTTGTTTGTTCCTTGTAACTGTTTTGAGTGCTTAACTGACTAAAATACAGTATTGGCATGATCTCTTAGGAATGTATTTTTAATGAGGGACTACAATTCCTGTCAACTGAGAGAATGCTGTGCTAGTACAAGCACCTTCAAATTGCTGTAGCTACATTTAAACAAGGTCTTGATTTCTTGAACTCTAGGTGTGTATATCTTTATAGCAGTCTAAGTAAACCAGCCTTTTTTGTACCTGTATTGAAATAAATTCTTTTGTCCTTAATTCTGCAAATAAGAGGGCATTTATTGCTAAAGATGGAACTACTATCTTTGATTTTATTTATGCTTGTATTTTAATAGGTGAAATTGTAATACTTACAAAGGTATCATCTAGCTGCAAGCAGAAAGTACTGTAGCTGTGGAAGTATTAGTTGTTCATTAGATCTGCACCAACAGTCAAAATACTTTGTAGAGCTTTCCTCCACTGGGTAAAGAATGTTTCTGTGTAGGTCTCTTCAGAAATTCCCTGACTTGCAAATACTTGAAGAAAGTGCTGAAGGTCAATTCCCAAAACATGTTGCCAGGCTTTGATTTTTCTTAAAGTATTGATATACTCACAGGTTTAAACTTGGGCATAACATAGTAGTGAAATGATTTTCATCTAATTTGTTGAGTTTCTTTAATATTAATTTTGTATTGTGTTTTCCTGCAGGACACTGTCAACCACTTGCTGCTGATCTTCATTGATGATAGTCCAGTGAGTACTGACAAAGTTAAAATAGAAGTAAATTGTTCACCCATTAAGAAAGCTTTCTTACCCAATTGTCTCTTGTAATTTTTTTCTTTAGCCTGAGAAAGCAACTGAACCTACTTCTTCATTGGTTCCATTCCTTCAGAAATTTGCAGAGCCAAGAAATAAAAAACCATCTGTAAGCAAAGGCAACACTTACTTCCTTTCCTGTTTTGAATAAGTGTTTTACTTTACCTGCAGTTTTTGTTCTACAACTCTTTGCATTATTTATGTACTCACTGAAAGCTTGAAAATTGGCTGACTGCGTTTTTAATCTACTAAGGTCCTGAAACTGGAGCTAAAGGAGATCAGAGATCAGCAAGACCTTTTATTTCGGTTTATGAACTTCCTGAAACAGGAAGGGGCAGTCCATGTGCTGCAGTTCTGCCTGACTGTAGGTAAGATTGCATACATGTGCTGAGGTATATTTGATGATCTTTAGAAGCTTTAAGCATTTGTACGTTGAAGTGAATATCCAGTCTCAAAACGAGGCAGCATTGTTAAGCAAGAGATTACCTTTCAGGATCTGTGTTCACTTATTTTAATATGTCCTGATTCTTGAATGCTAATCTTGGCAACATTAATGTCAGTGTGGACTGTAGCTCTTAATTGTACTTCTGTTTATTGATAAAGGTTGGACATTTAAAAATAGAATATTCTTGTAAGAAAAAATTTCTGGCCACTGATAGAAAGTACAGCTGCCTTTTTTTAATATGCGGTTACTAAAGTATTACTCAAATGAGCTGTTTGTCATGAAAAGCTTCTCATGTTCTTTTTGCTTTAAAGTTCTGATTTCTGTAAAGAACAGAACCATAACAGGAACATTAAAGGTGTTGAAACCTTCTATTCAGTAACGTGTATCTTGGCTATAAAGCATGCATTTGGGTTTACCATTATACAAGTGGTGTTTGAAAAGCCCTCTGCTTTCCAATGATAAGGTTTTCTGTGAAGTTCCTGTAAGTTGGAGTGGCTTATTTCAAGTTTTTTTGGTCAACTAGTAGTTAATTACTGGTTTACCAAAGTAATAGGGTTTTTTTTGTTTTAGTAAACAAGTATTTCCATGTTGCGTAGGAATTAATGGGTGTGTCTTCATATCCCAAGCCCATATGTACATCAGGAAGACATGAAATTAAATTAGACAGACTTTACCTGATAAAATACTGCAGAAATCCTTAATTACTACATAAAAGAAATATAAACAATCTCTGCGCATGCAGCTTCTTAGATACTCATAATCCTTCCAAACATGTTGGCTTTTTGTCAGAAAAACTCCTCACCAAAAAAAACAACAAAGTGATTACCTTTTCAGTGTGGGCGGTACCTGCAGGGGGTTCTAAGCTGACCTTTCTAGAGCTCTCCAGAGCTGCTTCCTCTAGCAGGAAGGTTACTCAAACTCTGGGTATTGCCCATGATCAATCTTTTTTTCTGGGTAAACCTCAGCATTTTCTTCCTTCTAAACTTCTGTTGCATTCTCATAGGTGGCAAATCTGTATATTGGCTGATAAAACAAAGAATGAGATTTGGGTCCTCAAGTTATGGTGTCCCAAACTGTCTACTGTAGGCGGCTCTTCACTTGCTAGAAATATTTTGAATAAGAAGCACTTACTGAGGAAAATAAACCAAAAAAAAAACCCAGAAGGGTCTTGGTAGACTTTCTCTGAAGAAGTTTGGTTTTGTCTATTGAAAAATGAATCAAATGCTACCTTATTTTCCCTTCTTTCTG
Organism: Pandion haliaetus; assembly: GCA_013401275.1. Lineage (NCBI taxonomy): Eukaryota > Metazoa > Chordata > Aves > Accipitriformes > Pandionidae > Pandion > Pandion haliaetus. Next base: position 8,578 of record VYZV01017201.1, on the reverse strand, counting down.
GCCAGTAGTCATGCTATTAACGCGGTGGGCTAATAAATCAATAGGATTGCACCATAATTGTGCTGAATAGAGTTTTTATTTTCTTAGGAGACAGTCATTCTCAAATTAGTCTGATACTAAAGACGTTATTGAAAATATTATGATGGGTTGGGTCTTAAGAATGAAATAACAGCAGAATAGGCAGATAACTGGTATAAAGGGCTGTTGGGGCTCTGTGTGTGTTTAGCATGAACTGGAAATCATGCTAAAAGAAAACTACAATTTACAATGTGGTAATTTAGGAAGAAAAAAAATCATTCTTCTGATTCATTCTTCTGCCAGGAACAAATTCATGGATTTATCCTTACTGTGATAAGGAACAATTAATTTGGATTGCAATATATTTTTAGTAATAATTTTATGAACAAATCTGAATTATAGTTAATAAGGCAGCAGCTACCTTGTTACCTGAGATTTTGAGATGTCTTCTGTTTCTGTTCATTTTAAAGTTTTACAAATTACTATATTTTCTGGAAAATGAGTTGATGTTATAGGTTGCTTCAAGATGCTATTTGTTTGCCAAGTTTTGATCAACAAATGCATTTTGTTTCCTTTACTTCTTAGAGGAATTCAATGACCGAATTTTGCGACCAGAACTATCAGATACTGAAAAGATGTCTCTTCATGAGGAAGTACAGAAAATTTACAAAACTTATTGTTTGGATGAAAGCATTGACAAAATCAGATTTGACCCTTTTATTGTGGAAGAGATTCAAAGGAGTAAGTTTGAATTCAAAAGGAATAATTTACACTGGAATTTAAACAGCATTCTGTATTAAAGTGAAGACTTACTCATCTAAATATGATCAATCTTTACTTTTGTCACAGTTTTAAAAATTGTTACCCCCTTGCCATATTGTGCTTAAGCCTTGTTTTGTCCGTTTATTTCTATTTTATTTGTCAGACTTACAGTAGCTTGCAAAGCAATCGCAGACTCACACCAGAAAAGAACAAACTTTATATGCTCCTATATGTAGATCTATTTATATTTCTAAATTTTTTTATAGTTGCTGAAGGTCCATATATGGATGTTGTGAAACTTCAAACTATGAGGTGTCTTTTTGAAGCTTATGAGCATGTACTGTCTCTACTTGAGAATGTTTTTACTCCTATGTTTTGTCACAGTGATGAGGTAAGTGTGAAAGACTTGAAGAGTAGTCTTCAATCAAAATTGGATTTTTTTTTTTTTTTGAGGATACCCTATTTACAACAGTCATGTGCATGTGGAACTGAAAAATACGTCTTCATTTTCTACTTTAGTTAGCATGCCAGAGCTGGGACCAATCTCAGTAAGAAAATTGAATTTATTCTAGTTCAACACAACATCAGCAGAATAAAAAAAAAACTACTTCATTTTCTGATGTAAAAATTTGTATATACTACTGCTATTACAAAATCCTCTCCACCCCTTCTTTTATGTTTGCAAATTTGGTGCAGAAATAATCTGCGTGATGGACATAGAGCACTATTAAGAATCTCTTTATTTACTTTTTAAAATATGGTACCTAAAGGAAGGTACAAAGGTTGTAGTTAGGTACATTCAGCGTTATGCATTCCAGCAGTTACAAGTCAGGTGTCTGTTTTCAGGACAGTCATTGAAAGCAATTTAGTAGGTATTTAAGATTGTTCTATGATTGCCTCCTGAATGCAAGTTTAAAAAAAAATTAAAAAAATCCCCACACTGGGTTGACAGCTGCCTAAAGCCTTCTGACAGGAAATACTTTAAGCGCAGGGGTGAGTCTGAATTCTTTTCCCTTTTAGAGTCTGTGTGAGTAAATCAGGTTGCATGTTAAGCTTCTTGCATTTATTTGAGTCAGAATATATTGTCTTGTCCTGGGAATGGGTACTTACGTTACTTGGTGTTATTCTTAATAAAGTGTATTTCTCAAAAAGGGTATTATTGATGGTCATTTTGCCCATAATAGCTACAATGCTTCAAATGCTTGATTTTTTAACAAGGAGGAGACATGGATTTTGATGCTTAATTTTAGTTTTATTTCCACTTTGCTTTTTAATCCCAAGTCTATGTAAAGTAAAATAAGTAGTCCTGGGAGTGTATTTGGTCTGTCATTTTCCGCTACTTTATGGTCACCTTGCCTTTTACTTCCATTCTTGTTTCCTGAATTCCGCAATGTCGTTGAATAGTAGCCCTTACCTGAGTTAGTCCAGTGTTTTCTTTGATACCTTATTTGTCTGTTGTAGTACTTCAGACACCTTTTAAGAGGAGCAGAGTCACCAACACGCAATTCAAAGTTTAACAGGTAGGTATGGTAGAATTTTAAGTGTTTTTCTTTGGTTTTTAGTTAAAAGCATCAAAATATTAAACCATAGGAATTTTGCTACTGCCTGATACTAATTGTGACTAAATTTTTAGCTCTACTTTCTTTTTTTAAATGGACAAATTACATGCTAAAGGAGCAAAACATTATACAAGATGTCTCTTCGCTTTGAAGTGTTTTACATTAAAGAATTTAAAGTGTGATTTAAACTTCAACATTTGAGAAGGGGGAAGGGAAAAATACATGTACAGTGAAAATAAGGTAACGTGGAAATAAAGTGGTGATGTAATTGACTGTATATATAATACCACTGTGTTGGTGCAAAGCTGTTTGGATTTCAGGTCTTACAGGGATAGGTACAGTGGACCCTATGTCTAACCAACCTGGTCATGCAATGGGAATCTCCTCTTGTTGTGACAAGGAGAACTTGCCATTTCTCCTACGTCAATGTGTTTTCTGTCCCCCAACTCTCCCCATTCATTGCAGAAATGTAGTGTCAGAAGCCTTGTTTCTGGGTTTGGGCTATATACTTTCAGACCACCTTCAGGCTTCTTAGGGCCTGTGGAGAAGGAGAAAGAGCATCTGCTGTGGTATGGATGGATGATCTTCCGCTGTGAGGTTGGCTTGAGTAAGCTTGAGGTCTCATCATTTCTTGTCTTTCATTTTATGCTGGATGGCTCGGTCGTAGACTAGCCCAGCTGAATTGCTCTTACTGTCTAGCCAAAAGAAGGAAAACTTCAGTGAGACAGTCTTTAATTTGGATAGGCTTGCTTTCTTGGTGTGAAATAAGATCACAGTACTGTACAAAATGCTAGTGTTTATCATCTTAGATTACTCTTCTAGAGGAGTAACAGCAAACTATTTAACTTTTTCTGCTTTCATTAGAGATACAGCTAGCAGCAGCCCTCTTGATTTGCAGCCTGCTGTGAAGTGTTTTATTGTGAGATCCCTTTCTCCTCCGCTAACGTTCTTTGAAAGCTACATGATCATTCTCTTTAATATATCTCTATTCATGACATCTATTATGTAGTCTTTATAGTTCTTGTAGATCCAGGACTCAAGCTTTGGTGTAGTGCTTTCTCAGACTGGTGCTGACAAGCTTCTGTTTCTTAGCAAAGAGGCCTGGAAGGCAGCTAGACCAATTCCACTAGGAATGGTGACCTTAAAACACACTCCAGCTTCTGTCGAAGATGGCTACAGGGTGTCATCCAGATGTTTAAATCTGCCTTCTGGTATCTTTCCCAAAATTATTTGTGTCAAGGGTTGAAAGTATCCTGTCATACACTTCTTAAATCTAGTTAAAGTATGAAAATGTTTAGGTCACCTCCTTGGTGCTTTGCTTTCCAAAATGGAAAGGGTGAAATTACAGGCAGTCTCTACCTGGAGTTTTTGAAATACAACTCTGGCTACAAAATAAGCAAATTTTGTTTGGGGACTGTTACAACAAACTCCCCTGGAGTTCAAACAGTATCCATAGCATTACTGAAAATGCATCTGATTTACATTTTAGAGCAATTTGATACAAAGTGAATATTGGGGCCAGTTCTGTTTAATACCTTTATCAATGATGTGGACAAGGGGATTGAGTGCATCCTCAGTAAGTTTGCAGATGACACCAAGTTGGGCGGGACTGTTGATCTGCTTGAGGTAGGAAGGCTCTACAGAGGGATCTGGACAGGCTGGATCGTTGGCCTGAGGCCAATTGTGTGAGGTTCAACAAGACCAAGTGCCGGGTCCTGCACTTTGGTCACAACAACCCCATGCAATGCTACAGGCTTGGGGAAGAGTGGCTGGAAAGCTGCCCAGCAGAAAAGGACCTGGGGGTGTTGGTCGACAGTCAGCTAAATATGAGCCGGCAGTGTGCCCAGGTGGCCAAGGTGTCCAACAGCATCCTGGCCTGTATCAGAAACAGTGTGGCCAGCAGGAGCAGGGAAGTGATCGTCCCCCTGTACTCGGCACTGGTGAGGCCGCACCTTGAGTACTGTGTTCAGTTTTGGGCCCCTCACTACAGGAAAGACATTGAGGTGCTGGAGTGTGTCCAGAGAAGGGCAATGAAGCTGGTGAGGGGCCTGGAGCACAAGTCTTATGAGGAGTGGCTGAGGGAACTGGGGTTGTTTAGCCTGGAGAAGAACTGGGGTTGTTTAGCCTGGAGAAAAGGAGGCTGAGGGGAGACCTTATTGCTCCCTACAACTACCTGAAAGGAGGTTGTAGCGAGTTGGGTGTTGGTCTTTTCTCCTAAGTAACAAGCAATAGGACAAGAGAAAATGGCCTCAAGTGGTGGCAGGGGAGGTTTAGATTGGATATTAGGAAAAATTTCTGTACTGAAAGGGTCATTAGGCATTGGAACAGGCTGCCCAGGGAATTGGTGGAGTCACCATCCCTGGAGGTATTTAAAAGACATGTAGATGCAGTGCTTAGGGACATGGTTTAGTGGTGGACTTGGCAGTGCTAGGTTAACGGTTGGACTTCATGGTCTTAAAGGTCTTTTGCAACCTAAATGATTCTATGATTCTGTGAGTCTATACTGTATGTTCCTGAAGTGGTGCCTTAGTGATTATTTCCATGAAACAGACATCCTATCTGAAGTCCTATCCGCAAATAGTTTGCGTGTTGCTTTGGAGTTTCCCTCTGCAGAATCTGGTACAGACAGTCACTGCCATGTAAAAAAAAAGGTTACTTATAGAATTACTCCAGATGTTATCCATATGCACATACGTTACCTGGCCGCCTCTTCCCTATTCTAGCATTAGTTTCAGTTGAGAGAAATGCTATGCAAAAAGATTAGTTTTGTTTTCCCTATCTTCAATGCTTTGCTGGGGGTACTGTGTGTGTATTGCATAGATACCGCTGGTTAAAAAGATCAAGTAGTCGATAGGAAACCCCAGTGGAATGTACATGTGGGTAATGTATTGAAAGATTACAGTTAGTCAGACAAGAAAATTGTAGAGCAGTTTCTAGAAAATACAAGTGGGAAAGTAGGAAAAAGTGACTATCTGTGTAACTTCTGGTTTGAATCACTTCTTTGAACTGTACAAAATCATCATAGCTTTTTGTGTACAGATAGGACAAATAATGTGCTGTGAAAACTGCTCAGGTAATAGATGAGAAATCCCAAGTATTTCTGGAGTGTAAAGAAGTCACATTGATGATATTGTGATAACTTGATAACTAGCTATGGTTGTCAACAGTTTAACTCTGTAATTGATATTTTTCCACCTAATGTTTAATGTGTGTGGCCAATGAAAACTGATGTTTTAAGTTCCAATTCTGGTGACTTAATTTTGGGTGTGTGGAAGAGAGGACAAGAATTCCCTCTCTCATATTTATGTATCTGTAATACATTACTACATTACTTAAGGGTATTCTGTGTTGGCAGTCTAACAAAAAAAAGAAAATGTTATATAAACTCCCAGATTTCTGGATAGCTGTTTATCTGCCTTGATTTTCTACACACCATGACTACATACAGAAATAGATGTATCTGGATTTCTCATCATTGGGATAGCAATAAAATTTAAACATTTTTTAAGTAAAGGACCAAGTAGAAAAGATATTAACAATTTTGGGGAGTGGTTAGGAGTAAAACCCACAGAATTAAGTCTGTAAACAGTTGTGTGCAGTGTAACTCTTTGTCACCATCAGTTCCAACTTGGTAGGTTATGTTTCTGGTTTCACAGTTAACGTGACTAAAGACAGTGTAAGATGCCTTGGAATCAGTTCCTCTTCTAAAACAAAATGTAAAATCTGAATATTTTAATCCCGTGTAGTTTGTCCATAATTCAGTAGCTCCAGCGAATTAAAATTGTGCACGATGCCTATGTTTATGGTTAATCCATTTAAAGATCTCAGTTGGAATTACTGAGTTGATGGCTGAGGTATTGGTTCCATGTACCAGGTTATGTAGATTGTAAAAAATACATGATAGGTCTTAAAACCTGTGAAATAAAAAAAAAAAAAAAAAAAAAAAAAAAATAAAAAAAAAATAAAAAAAACCCAAAAAACCCAAAAACTTTAATGGAGGTTTTTACTATATCTATACTATATCTAATACAGGAGGGTGGGGATGGTGTTATTACATAAAATAAGTCCACAGCCTTTTCTTTGTATTGGTCAAATGAACTAGATTCTTACATGACTTCTGAATATAGGTTATAGAAAAAGTTAGCTGCCTGTTTGGCACTACAGGTAACTTTAAGAATGAAAGTCGTTCTCTATAAATCGGTAGCTGCTTGTGCTGAATGTCAGTGAAGACCTGAAAGTTTCAATAGTCGAGGTTTTAAATTCAAAGGTCAAGATTATGGTGATGAAATGTGCATGTACCGTTTGCATTTCACTTTCTCAGGATTTTAGGTCAAGAACTTTCCTAATTGTACCATGTTTTTTATTAATCTGTAGTGATAGTCAAAGCCTATTTAGTTTTGTTGGGATAGGTCTGTCAAATTTGGTGGTTTTTTGTTTTTGTTGTTTTTTTTTTTTTTCTTTTAACATTATTTCCTCCTGGGCTCTGAGGTAATTTTTGTGCCTGTTGTTGCAGAAGTAGCCTGAGTTTGGATGACTTCCGGTAAGTCTGTCTGACACTCGATAAATGTTGTGTGTTAGTTACGCTGCATCTATCATGACTGCATCACACAGCCTTTATAACAGCAATTAACTGTCCATTTTATTTGTAAAAAACGTGAATGTCCTGTCTGGACTGAACTGCATTTCTCCGCACAATAAGCTTTACTCCCGATGTCCTCTTCACAAGTGTTTAGAAATTGCTTAATTACTAATTTCACAAGGTTGCAGTATATTAATATTGTTTGCTGTTAATGATTTGTCTGTTGTTACTAGTTTTGAAATATATTTGCATAACAAAGCTTTTTTTTTTTTATTGGCTTTGAC
>VYZV01017200.1:0-26101 GCA_013401275.1 Pandion haliaetus | reverse complement strand
AGGGTCACCGAGCCATTTTTGAGCGCTGCACTGTACAGCCTGGACCCACCCGTGGCACCTCTGGGGAAGACCCGGCTCTGATCCCCTCTGGATCCCCTCACCTTGCTGCATGATCTCCACGATCTGCACGACTTTATCCATGTGCTTCCGGGCAGCGATGAGACCCTGCAGCATCAGCATCTTGTAGTAGTTGAACATGTCCCCGTCCAGCCCGCCCATCACCTGGAGGGGAGAGGCTGTGTGGGTGGAGGGCGGTGGATGGAGAAGCTTTAGGACAACAGCGTGCCCTGAGCAGAGGGACGGTCACCGGGAGGGGTGCGATGGGATTTTTTTTTTTTAAGGGAATTTCACTTCTCTGAGTGAACCCGCACTGCACACAGGGCGCCTCCAGCTTTCAGCGCATCAGCTGGGTCCCAAGAGCGGCTCGGTTGAGGCTGCAGAGCCGGCCAAGAACCGCCACGTGCCAACCCAGCTGCCAAGGGTTCGACGCTGTGGGCTAACCCCCCCACCCCTCGCCGTCACGTCCCCCGCTCACTTACATCCACAAATTCCGTGGTGAGTTTGAAGGCAGACGTCTCAAAGCCAAGATTCCTGGGGGAGCTGGAGAGGATGAACCCAAAATCGATGTGGATTATGTGTCCATCCGCATCCAGCAAGATGTTGCCGTTGTGCCTGCGCGGCAGAGGGGAAACTTTCCATTAAACTTTGCAAGCGCGCACGCGGCCCCGGGAGCAGCAGCACTCTGCTCCCAGGATTTCCCTGCTGCACCCGGAGACAAACTAACTGGCAAATCCCAGTAGAAGACACAGCTACGGTGTGGGGACCCACCTGTCCTTGACCTGCAGTAGGTAGCACACCAGGCAGTAACCAGCACAGCTCTGCACAAAATTCCTCTGGGCCGTCAGGAAGGATTCGGTATTGTAATTGCCATGTTCCTGCAGGAAATAATCCAGCAGCGAAAGCAGGGATTGCTTCTTGATTTGGTGGATGGACACAGCATTCACAACTGGCTCAATCATGCCGCTGTCGGCGGAGATGACGAGGATTTTGTATGGCTTGATCCAGAGTGGGACACGTTCCTGTTCCCAGATGGACTGTGGCAGAGAGAGTGACAAAAATCCTTCAGGATCCAGGGTGGCCCCACGCAGCCGCGGACCCCGTGGGCAGCCCCTCTCCCCTCTCACCTGCAGCTGCTTGAGGACCTGGAAGGCGAGCAGCTCCTGCCGGAGGTCGTCCCCGCACTTGACAATGACAGAGAGGAGGCGCCAGGAGGGCAGGTGGCCGTAGGGGGACCCTTCCCGGATCCTCCTGCAGGGAACGGGCAAGGATGGGAGCACGAGGAAAGGAAGGGTGGGCAGCGAGTCAGCCCGGAGGTCTCCCATCAGGGCTTCGGGGACAAGGAAAGCCTCTGGAGCTGCAGCAGCTCTGCTCGATGGGGACCGCAGCAGAACAAGCTCCAGGGCCCAGGACTGCAAGAACTGCACACCGAGCCCTCAGCAAACTACGGTGCAAATCCTAGCTGAGCCACAAGCCATCTCCGAGAACAGCAGAAGGGAATTAACTCCCCCTGAATCCCCCAGCCCCTCCATCAGAACTGTGAACAAGACTACCCCCAACTCACGGAGCCCAGAGGAGTCTCCCTTTTGCTCAAGGACAAATCTGGGGGCTGGACGTACGACTGAGAGCAGGAACACGAATGAGTTTATTTTGGGACAGGCCAAACTCTTCTGACGTAAAGGATGCCTATAAATACCCGGTAAAGCCCCTCAAAGGCTAACCCAAGAGCAGCAAATCTGCCTTGGATTTTTTTTTCTCCCTCTGCCGGCACACCCACCGCTCGCTGCCCTCCGCCTCCCCGCGTCCCGAGTCAACACACCCACCCTGGGGACAGGCAGAGCCTAAAGTCGAGGCCACGGGCGTTTACTGGGTAAATCAAGAGAGCAATTCCTCTGGATTTCTGGGACGTACAAAGTCCCCGCAGCGCTGAGACCGGCGCAGCACTTCCAGCCCTACCTGACTTTCTCCTGCCAGGGCTCCTTCAGGGCGACAGCAGACGGGTCCTCGGGGTCCCTCTTGAAGGAGGTGGGGGTGTGCGCCAGCTGCTCCGAGAGCCGCCGTCTGCAAGACAGAGCTTTTAAGCAGCGAAACCCGTTGTTGAGGGAGAAAGTGGCATCACCACGCACAACCAGGGCCTCTTCGATCCGAAGCGCTTCACTCCAAACCCCAAGCCAGGGCCACGTCCACCACTTCGCCGGCAGGGAAGACGCCAGCGGCCGAGCAGAGGAGGCTGTACCAGCCCAGAGCGGCTCTTACATGCCTCTATTTAGGGCTCTCATAAACTTCCACTGCCCAGAGTCTGCACAGCCCCTCCTTAACCCGTGCAGATGTTTTTTTTTTTCCTCCAGGAATCTAGCAGAGAAATTTTGCACACACACCCCTCTTTGCGTCTGACCTCATAACCTACCCCAGCAAAGCCACTGCCTGGGCTGCGCTTGCCGTGCCAGGCTCACCTGATGTCTCCAGCAGCGATGAACACAGGCTCCCGGCTCTCCTGGCTGGTGATGCTGTCCACAGAGAACTGGGAGATGTTGTCACAGCTGTTGGTGTGAATCTCCGGCAGCTGGGAGGGGAAAGGTGCAAGAGGTGGGATGTAGTAGCTACTGAAACACGATTCCCACTCGTCTTTTATCCCAGGCGGGAGCTGGGCTGGCACTGGCGCCTGGAAGGGCCTTTCCGTCCCGCAATGCTGCTGCACCAGGTCCCGGCAGCATCTCGCAGCGCCAGCAAGGGACAAACCCTGCCTGGCACCCGCGGCCTCACCTCCACCTGCAGCTCCACGATATCGTCCACGGACCAAGCCTCGTCATCATTGTCGTAGTTGGGGACGGTGGTGAAGCTGCTGGTCCTCTGCTCGTGCGTGATCCCGCACTCGGGGAGGTTCTCGGCCGAGCGGGTGCTCCGGATGCGGTTCTCGGGGATCCGAGCGGGCACATTCGCTGTGTCGAAATTGTCACATTCAAGTACTTCAACATAGATTAAATAGGGAGCCTGGAGGAAGCAAAACCAAGTGTTAGCAGGGCCCAGGCGCTGCAAGTGCCGGGCAGCTACAGGAGGCAGCACGATGCTCTCTGCTCTTGCAGGGCGTATGCTTTTTCTTTTTGGCATATGGTTTTTGGGAGCAAAGCCGCACTTTTCAGTAGATGTGGAACAGCGCCCAGGGCAGGGCTGGACCTCCCAGAGACTGCTACAGCGCACGTTTCAGAGGACGGTTACTCTCAGGGGTATGTCATCCCTTCCCAGCTGCCTGCACGGATCTCTCTCCCCATTGCTCCCAACCCTGGAAGCAGCAACGCAACCCTTGGGACCCAGGAGATGTCCTGCGCCTGTGCTCAAAGCATTTCTTTCACTCGATGCCCAAACGGGGGCCGTGCCGAGGACAAGAATCTGCCTTTTGAGGCAAAACTGTTCTCTCATCGCTCGTACCTTGTCCTTGGAGTTGAGGACGACTGCCTGGGTGTGGGGCACCCGCACCACGTGATGGTCGAAGCCAGCCGTCGGGAGCCAGGCGCGCGCCGGCAGCTTGTGGTTCAGCAGCGAAAGCTCCGAAATGAGCCGTTGGGTCTTCTGCTCTTTGGTCGGCAAGGTGGCCAGGCGCTTCCCGATGGCGATCAGGGATTTGATGAATTCTCTCTCAGGGGCGAGTCTGACAGGCTAAAAAAAAGGTTTAGGGAAGGAGGGTGGAAGGGAAAGTGTTATAAAGGCAGCAGGTTGATAAGATGCCGGCAGTTTTGCAATCGGGCTCCGCAGTCTAAAAGCACCAGGATAAACTCCAGATAGAGAAGGAGCCTCTTCCCATCCCGCCCTCTTCCCTGCTCTCGGATGATACTCCCGTGACCGGAGAGCTGGGCTCATCATCCGGAAGCAGAGCAGGGCAGGACCAAAGCACTTTTTCCCCTCCTGCTGTGCTGTCCAGAAATCCTCCTCCTCCCCNCCCCGCCAGAGCCCCCAGGGCCGTGGTGGCCCGGAGCCCGCAGCCAGCAGAGGGAGCGCGAATCGGCCTCGTCCCAGGCTCGGCATCGGGTTTTTTTGTTGTATCCTCACCCCGAAGCCTCAATCCCGGCTCAATCCAACCATTTTGCAAAGATCGAACTGCGATTCGGGAAGCCCCTTGGACCCAGGAGGCCCCCCACGCCCCGCAGCTTAAGCCAAGCTCTCTGCTTGACTTTTTCAAGCTTTTAAATCAGAACAACAAACGATTGCGGCTGATTTTGCCATTTAAGATGCAGAATTAAACTTGCAAAGTGTTCACTGTACAATCATGCTGGAAATGCACATGCAAGAAGCTACAGAGCGTGAGAAAAGGAAGCAAAGGAAAACATCGGAGAGCCGGGAATGGCTGCACAGCAAAATAAAGGGATGGTAAAAAAGAGGAGAAGGATCAGTCTGGTGGTTCCCTTTTGGGAAAGGGCAGGTGGGAGATCACTTGTATCTGTAGTCCACGTCAAAAATCCTTCCAAACTCAGGGGTAAGCGCTGTCCTCTCCTCCACCGTGCTCTGCTCTCCTGCCCACCTTGCCAGTGAGCGCAGCAGAGGCATCCTCGGGACAGGAGAAAGCATTTGCACAGCATCTAAGCCAGCGGTATCGCTTTCACCTACCAGGCAGGGGATAAATATTTAAAACCCTGCACCAGCTGATACTCCGTCCCCTGGCGGGTTGGAAAGTGCCTGGTCCCAGTTGGACCCTGCTCTGCCTTGGCTCCAGCCAGCCCAGCCTCCGCCCCAACGCTTCCTTGACCTCCGGGACCGTTTCCCTCAATTGCATTTAATCCAGTTTCTGCAAAGAGCAGAACAATATTCAACAGACACTCTGCTCCTTCCGACACCTCTTCCCGTCCGCTCCCGTCAAACCCCGACGGCTGCGATGTCCCTGCTCCTCTAAGGGCCTTCTGCCCTCTGGTCGACGCGGGTTTCCAGATTTGGCACTTAGTCGATGCTGCCCCCAAAACAGCCCCGTGCCCCCTGGCCCACGCTGAGGGCTCTGCGCATTACTTGTCTCGGCAGAATAATTTAATGGCAGAGTCACTGGTGAGACTTTGGGATTGTGCCCAGGCGAGAAGGTGCCCACGTGCAGGAGCAGATTGCAAGCAAAGTCCTCCCGGTTCAGACCTACATCGATCGGTGTATCGCAAGCCATTTTTTTTAAACCCCTTCTTCTCCAGGGATCCCAAAGCATCTCCGGATGCATCTTCTCCCGGTTTCGCAGCAAGTGGAGCGAAGCCATCCCAGCCCTGGGAGCACCCCGCCGCTTCCATGACCTGTTCTGCACCTCTGATGGTCACGCTTCGGTTGAAAACTTTCAGGTCTCAGCTCCTCCAGCCAGAAACACGTGGCCGGGAAATGTCCTCCCCATCCCGTCCCGCTCCAAAGGCATCCCACCGAGCTCTGCTCCGGTCTTCGGTGTTATCGGGGGACCCAGCATGGGAAGTTTCGCATCCTGTTATGGAGAAGCAGTTTGGAAACGGCATCAGCTGAACTGGGGCCATCCCTGGCCCGAGCCATCGCAGGAAATGCTGTCTCCAGCCTGCCCGAAGAGCCCGTCACGCTGAAGCTGGGCTGCGGAGAGCTGCTTTTGCTCCGGCTCATTAATGTCAGGGTCCTGAAGCCAAGCAAAGAGAGGAGGATGGGAGATGCTCTTTCCTCATCCCACCACCAGAAGGATCCTTCTGTTGCTCTGAGCCAACATAAATAATTACTTTCTACCGTTTACTTCCTTCTACAGCAAAACATTTCACTGGCAGGGCTTTGAAAAAGAAATATTCCTGCTCTTAAATTAGGCAGGGCTTTATGTTTATGTTTTGCTAAGACACACTCCATGAGCATCCTTCTCCCCACGTGGTTTAAAACGCTTCCCAGGCCCGGGCAGGGACAACGACACAGATCTGTTCCTGGCTACAGGACCGGCAGAGGAGGGACACCCAGCTTCGGCCGACAGCTTCAGAGCGGTGCCAGAGGCGTCATGACGTGGCGAAGGGGCAAGGCTGGTCCAGCTCCTCTCAGCCATCACGTCTGGGCAGTTTTGTCCGGGTGAGGTTTAAGCACCTCAAAAAACAGGGTGGGGGGTAATTTGGGACGCTTTCCAGCCTCAGCTGCCAAAGTGCTTTCTGCTGTTCTACCTACCTTTACCCTGACATCCCACGTCTCCTCCGCTCAAACCACCACAATCTGTCATTTCAGGGCTTTATACAGCAAAGTCGTGGCCGCCCCCCACGGTCATTCACTCCACAGGAGCGAGACCCACCTGATCTACTCTGAGTTGGAAACCACTCAGCGGTGCGGAGCAGAGCTGCTACCCGGTCGCTTTAGCTTAGCTGCCTGCCACAAGGATTTCAGCATCAGCGCTGATAACTGATACCTGGCATGATTTATAAATGCCGTGACCGTTCAGCTCGCTGCAGGTGCCTGCAGCAGGTTTCTAAATTTGGCATAAATGCTTGCAAAGAGCCCCAGCTGCTGCAATAACCATCTGCCAAGGATAAACAACCTGGGTCTGCAAAGCCTGGAAGAAAAGGTCTCCTACTACAAGGGAGAGGAACGGGCGCTCGCTACCGCCCGGCCCCAGGTGATGGTGAGACGGGCGACATGGTCGAGGTGGACGAGGTGATGGCAGCAACCATCGCCGCAGCCCGAGGACTGCGAGGACGCTTCTGCGACGTCCTGGGACCGAGGAGTCTCGAGTGCTCTACCGACGCCAAGCCTCAAAAAGCCGCTGGAGGAAGAGACGTCGCTGCCTTTGCTTGGCTGGGAGGAGCGGGAGGGGGGAAAAAATAAAGCAACTTACATCAGGTTGGGTGGCAAACTGGGACTCAGAGGCCGGTGTCCTACTTCTCACCCAACCACCAGCACCCACGGCTGCCCAAGCATCCTACTGTCCCTTGCACCTCTTAAAAAGAGTGGAGTTGGAGGAGATCTATAAAAAAAATGAAAGGAGAAGTCTGCATCGGGGTGGGCTTAGGGCTAAAAGCCTTGTGCCCGGCGTCTGTCCACGACCGCAGCATCAACGCTCCTGCCTGCCTTCCTGCCCGCACCGTGCCACGTGTAGAAGGCGTGAAAATTCTCCCTCTGAAGGGACAGAGGGATGCGAGCTGGGTACGTGTCAAATAACTCTCTATAAAGGCTAAAAAGGCTGGAGTTCACCATACAAACCCTATCCTGGAGGAAGGGGGCTACGCAAGGCATCGCTGCCTGGGTTAAGTGGTTTTGATCATGGACTACATATTCAACGTGTGGAAGCCCACTGGGAATCCCAGACGGAGAAGACATACCCGCCGGCAGGAAAACGACACAGATGAGGAAGATGCTATTGATTAAAAAAAAAAAAAAAAAAAAGAAAAAGGCTCATTTTAAAAGAAAAACACTCTATTAGGGAAATGCTGGATTTTGATTGAAAGACCAAAGTTTAACACACAGAAGGGGAAAAACAATGATTCGTGGAAAAAGCAAATTAAATCCCATCTGGCAGAGAACTTTTAAGTAAAATTCAAGGAAACAGCATTTCCTCTTTCATCTGCGGATGCTGCCACGCAAAGGTCAGCGACTGCTCAAACTGAAATCGGCAGCATCGGCCAAGTCCCTCCCCTGCCTCCGTTTGTTGGTGGTACGAGGGTTTTTCCCTCCCTCGCTGCCTTTTTTTGGGGGTGGGTGGGTGAGGGGAAATAAGCACTCAGGGCACCCCCCAGCCCCTTGGGGTTTTCTGCTTTATTTTAGCCAAACTGGTGCAAGCAAATTTGCCCAAAGCTCCCTTTCTGCCAGCGTTTCGCTGAACAAGCAGGAAATGTTCAGATGAAGCCGGCACCGCCGCGACCCCGGCCGCTGCGGCACGAGAAACGGCCAGCACGGTACCGGCGTTGGTGGGGAGAGATGCTGGTTTTGCCCTTGCCGGGGGCTCAAGCGGTGCAGACACTGGGGGGGATGGCTGAGGACCAGAGCTGCTTGCGGTGCATCGCCGGGTGCCAGGATTTAGTGTTTTCGTGGCAGAGAGGAAATGCTGCTGTCGCGGGGAAGGCAGGCAGCCCGGGCGCAGGAACGAAACGGGCCACTTACGGGAGAGAATGACTTATCAAGACTTTCCGTACTCGAGGAGAGCTCCTGGGAAACGGAGGAAAGGGGGTTTGTTGGCGGTTTTGGGTGGTGGTGTTTGTTTAAAAGGAGAGAGAGGAAGGAGGGAGAGGGGGAGAAAAAGCAAAAGTTTAGCTCCAGGTTCACAACGATCACTTTTCATTTAATTCTTTCTTTTTTTTTTCCCCCCACCCCATCATAATTTTGCTGCCTTTTACTCTTGGATAGGAAGCAGCACCTGAACCGGCACATGATGCTTCCAGAGTAACGTGACAACAATTTCACGGGTCTAAACCGGAGCCTCCTCTGACTGAGGCCGCTCGTGGTGGTACCAAACAGGGAGCAGGTCTCACGACTCATCGGCAGATCCTAGCGCTAAACGCCCATAAAATCCCCCAGATTTTCCCCATTTACATCCTTTAAAATATTCTTCTACCCCAGAAGCGTAACTAAGGTTTCAGCTCTGACTTTCTTGGCTCAAACCAGCTGCAGAGGCAGGAGCTGCTAGGGCAGGCAGGGATGCTTGTGCTGATTTCTGCCCTGAGATCAGCCTCTCTCCACCAATAAAAACACTTTTTCTCCCCTGGACTCTAGTTCAGCCTCTAATTTCAGCAGATAAAGTTAACCCCATGGAAACTGTCCTAAAAATTAAAAAACCCTACAATTAAACTATTTTCAAGTTGACAAGGCCATTTTCGTCAGCGGAGGGGTTATTTTATGAAGCGGCATCCCTGCGCAGCCAAGCAAACCTTGCGTACCATGAGCACAAGCCATCGATGACATTTCCCTGCAGCCACCAGAAGCTACGCTGGGCATCCACCCTAACAGTGATTTCCATCTCTATCCCAGCCGCCCCACGATTTCAGCAGCGCCATGCTTAAAGCCCCCCTAACTCCTTTGTTTTCACGCCAAAAAGAGATAAAATGGAGCTTCACGCCCTTGAGACCGGTGTGTAATTGGTTTTAAAATTCATTTCCCAAAAAGAAACAAACAGGTTTGGGTTTAGTATGTTAATCACAGGGGTACGCTAATTCCACCAGGCTTAGTCTCAGCATAAGAAACAACAGCGTTTACATTAATCGCTTCTGCGTGACCACATAAAAACCTTGACAGTGCTGAGACCCCGCAAGGCTCACCAAGAAGAAAAAATATCTGGAGCCCAGAGGTCTGCTCTGGGCTCACGTCGCTGCCTTCCTTCCCAGGCACCAGGCTCATTCCTGGATCTTAAATCAAGATATCAACACGTCTACCGGATGCACTTTGCCCAGTTCAACTCCCATTAAAATAAACGCGAAGCTCATCGTCTCATAGCATCCATACATCCTCTGCCATAAAGCAAATCTCATGGATGATCTGGGCTGCTCCTCCTCCATTTCTGGCAGCCATGAGCCCGGCGCCTGCCGAGCTGAGCCGGGGCTGGACCCCGTCCCCTGTACATTTTCAAGCAGAGCCTATTCCATTAAAGCCATTTGCAATAATCGAGGGTAGTTTTCATATTCCTCTCAGATTTAGGCCCCAAGCCCCCAATTTTCATTTGAAAGTCTTAAATCAAGGTCACACACAACCGGTCCGGCACAGAGGTGTGCCCTCTCCTTTGCCGTGCACAGCCTCCGCTCCCCGACGGCTTCACAAGTGGCACCTGCAATGCCATTAGGTCTTCCATCCGGCTGGAAACTTTTAAAATTGATCTACCGACTTCATCAAAAAATGTCGGCTCTGAAAATCGCAACCGTTGACTACAGGAGCTGGAGACAACCCCCCGTGCAGGCATCACGCAGCTCAGCAAAACCTGCTGTTAAACCAAAGCCCGTCGGTGAATTTAAGAGGTGTCAGTGCATTAACACGTCTAAACGAAGGGTCTACCTTCAAACAAGGAGGGAATTATCCACTTGCAAAGTGTACTGAAAAATACCTGCGACACCGGAGCAGAAGGAGCCGTGCTTGGGGCAGCACCTGCAACAGCCTTCCCGCAGAGACGGGAACGCCGGTGTGAACTGTCACGGAGTAAGAAAGCCAGGGGTCCCGCTGCCGTGTCCGAACTCTCCAGGCAAACCCACAGCTTGGCCTGTTAAAGCTTTGCTCTTCTGGAAGACAACCTACAGCGTCGGCAGTTTCTAAGCTGAGCCAGGCAGCTTCCAGCTTGCATGAGCCCAAAACCACCGAAGGTGCCCGTATCAATATGGACTCTGATGTCCAGAAGTAACTCGCACCGCGATTTTGCCGATTTCTCCTGGCTGCGGTGTGACGCACAGCTGCCAAAACCAAAGCTGTGTTGCACGGCACTGGGAAGCCGGCACGCTGCCGCCCCGTTGGCCTCGTGCTGACTCAACAGGGGTTTGCACCATCGTGCAGAAAATGAGTCAGACACGGCCCCGAGGGGGGCAAGACGAGTTCCTCCAAGGTTCAGCTGCGGGTCTGTCATTAAGCCGCTCCCCAGATGGAGCACGGCCGAGACCTCAGCTTTTTAACCTCCTCTCTGAGAAGGCTCTGGTATCTGCTGAGGCTCCAAACACCTGCTCGCCACACCAGGCGCGAGCGACAAAACCTGCTCACAGCACGAGGCCTGGATCCAGAGAACACGAATAATGAACTTGGAGGGGGAATTAAGCGCACCTTATTTTTTTGATTAGCGTCTAACCCTCTGGCATAATCTCAGCAGCTCCCAACACATTCGGAGCCTGTTCTTCCCCACCTGCCAGCGCTTCCAGCAACGCCATTTCATGGGCAGCTTTGCTCCCCAATTCTGAAGGACAACAAGCTGCAGGGGGAGGAAAAGCTGGGGCAGAGCTTGGCTAAACCCACCTGCTTCACCCAAAGGACAAGGCTGCAGAAGGACCCGCTGCAGCCTCCCAAGGGCTCGGTCATTCCCTATTCCCCCATGTTCATCGCAGCATGGCTCTGCCCTGGACACAGCCCGGCAGCCGGACCCACTGGCCACCCAAGGAAAGACATTTTTGGGGCTTCTATTTGATTTCTGATGATTTCCCCAATGAGGTCAGGTACTTTTACGGCAGGCAGCCAGCAAACTGAAATAAAAAAAGTGCAACAGGGAACACAGCTCACTGTGTGAGCAGACCCAGCAAAGTCTGGGTTCCTCCAGATGCATCCTACATCCCCCAAACCTTCCTCCCCCTCCAACAGCTCCATCCACCCCAAAGCTTCCTGCGACACCTCGACACCTCGCACGTCCCCTTGCTGGGGACCCGGGGGCTGCTTCGGCACGGGGCACGCCGGCCGGCCTCAGCAAGGGGCACAGACCTCTGCAAAGCAGCCGATTCCGCAAAACTCGGCACATTTCTGGCTTCTCCTCTCCGCAGCATTTGGTTGATGCTTCAAAAAGTTGCTGCTGGGGGAGACAAGGATCACACGAGACTCATTTCCCTGGGAAACCGGGCTGGAAGGAGCGGGAAAATGAACCACATTCAAAGGGTGCCAGCAGCACGACTCCTCTCCCTTGCAAACTCGACATATGGATATGCCATTTGCCAAGCACGGGCGAGTTTCCAGATCTGTCACTTGGGAAACAAGAAGCCTTGAACGTTTAATACCCTGGTCTCAGCTGAAACATAGGTGCAAAGCAGTGTTTACGGTCAGTCATCGCCAGCTGTCTCCCCATTACCCATCGCTACATCCTGCGCTCGGGACAAGGCTCATCCACAGCCACCATCTCTGCAGGGTTTGCTTTGGGGTTTTAAGGCTAAAATTCTTGGTCTTTCTTAAGATGTAGGAACATTCGGCACAAGTCTCTACCCGGTAAACACACACTGTCATACCGATAAAAATAACTTCATCTCTGTAAAGAGCTCGACAGTGAGCTCAGCATGCCTTGGCCCCAGCATTGCTTTTGCTTCCACACATCCTTTGCAGAAGGACTTTCCTACCTGTTATAAAACTAAAACAGGTATTATGGATGGCAGTGTTTTATACCTTAAAAAATAATTTAAAATCGAGACAGCTTTTGAGAGGCAAACACCTCCCCAACACTGCTTGTATTATGGGAAAATGTAGAAGTTTTAGCTAAAAGACATCAAACCAGGATGCCCAGAGGAGTCAGACTTTGCCGCGTGAGTGACTGCTATCACTGTGGCCAAGCGGAAACCTAACAGGCAGAGGGATGCCCTACCAAATCCAAAGGGAGGATGCAGAAAGATGCAAAACCTGCCAACTCGGACCCATCCGTGGGACCGCGGCGCACCCGGCAGCGCCGCCATCGCAGCAATTTGCCACGACAGCATTGAAAGCGATTCTCCGGTAGCCATGCTGCTGTTATCACAGCGGAGGAACAAGCTCTACCAGAAAAAGCACCTTTGCCAGCGTCACGGAAGGTGCAATTCCAAAGGTAAAAGGCCAACGCTCCTCCACACCCCAACTGGCAAAGGCAGGGCAGGGTCGTGGGCTAAAAAATGGAAAGTCCAGGGTCAGACGTGTTCAGCAACCTCAAATAAAAAGCAGCTTTCAAATCCAGAAGTTGCCTTCCAGCGCACACTCTCCGATAAGCGAATCTGTGCAGAAACGCAGACGTAAACAGATTTGCATAAAAACCCTCGCTGCCATTTCTCAAGAGAACACTGATGCTGCTGTTAAAAAAGAAAAAATAAAAACCCCACGCCGTGGGCAGCGCTTGCGTCGCGTGAAAGCTTTGCTCTTCCTCCACCACCCACCCACACGCAATGGCCCCAAGTTAACAGCGAGGCGCTGGCATTTAAGAAACTGCCGTTTCCAGTGCTCCCTTCCCGGCAGCCAGCCTAGATTCTTAACTGATTATTCAATTAGCAGCTTTCTAATTAAAATTTTTTTACTTGACTAGTGGAACCAGTTCAGCCAAACGTTTCTGTTTGCACAGAGATGCAAGTCTTCCCGGCTCTCTCCACGATCAGCCCGGCTCTGAGCAGGCGCCGAGTTCAGGCTTGCAGCTCAAGCAAGCTGTTCCCATTTAAAAATATCTGATTTCAATCCAGTTGGTCAAAAAAATAATAAAAAGCTGGTTTTCCCCTCCTGCTCTGCATATTTTGAACCTTGATCTTAGCTCCTGAAGGGATCCGAGACATGAACCCGTCTCTAGGCAGACAGTATGATTTATTCTTCCCAACTCTGAGCCTTCGGGAGTTAAAACACTGGTGGGAGGCAGAGTGGGGCACGGGGAGCATCCTCCCTGTTTCATCCAGGTACAAGGTCTCAGCTCTAAAGTCTGACGCTGTGCCCTAATATTAAAATTTCTTAAACTCCAGGACTCACCATGACGGTCCCAGATTTCTCAGCACCATCAGCGCTGCACCCTGCCACGCTGGCAGGGACACCGGGGTCAAATTGTGGAGCACGGCTCACAGGGGAGATAAAAGGGCTGAATATTGGTAACTGGTGCAAACCCTAGCCTGCCAGACAGGAAAACTGGGGAGTGAAAGAGCTCGCCACCAGCCTCAGCTTTAACTCAAGAGTCATGGGGTTTCATCTTTGAAAAGTGTTTTCCAAAAGCAACAGCCCTATGAGAAACGCGAAGAGGTGCAGCAGAGCAGCAGCGCATCCCGAGCACGTTCATCCCCGAATATGCCAATTCAGCCAAGCCCCAGCTCGGCTCGGGGTGGGGGGGTGGGGGGCGCAGACCCCAGGGGGTCCTCGTCCACCCCTAGAGAGGTGGGGGAGATGAGAGCAGAGAACCAGGGAGCGGCTGAGGTGCTGCCGCCGCTGCTCAGCATCTGCCGAGGAGGAACCGAGGCAAAGGCATTTGCATGCTGCGAAGGCAGCACAACCTGTTTGTGCAACAAATCCCCCGGGGCGGACGCTGGCGAGGACTCGCTGCACCTTTACAGCAAATCCTGTTGGGTTTACGGAGGAGGCGGCATTAAAAACCAACCACCCCAAAGCCAGCAAGGCTTGAGTTTTGTAGAGCTAAGTAAAATGAAGGTGATCGGACAGCAAGATGACTTTCTCTGCTCCGAGTTCAGCTCTCCCTCACCCCAACAGGTACCTCCAGGTCAGCTCGAGATGGTTCTGGTAGCTTGGCCCAGCCACGAACGGTTTTACTGAAGTTTAAGCAGCCGCTCTGCCCCGGGTGAGGTTGTGTTTCCAGGTTGCTGCCTGCAGCCCTGCCAAAACCCCGGGGAGCTGGGCACGGTGTCCCACCCGTGGCCAGCTTCCACCCCAACGAGGTTTCACCAGCCACGCAGCCCAACTCCACCGTATTTCTGCCCGGCAAGACCGACTTAACAGCACTATTGCGCAACCAAAGGCACCAGCAGGATGAGCTCGTGCCGCAGACAAGCGAGAGACCTGTCTTAGAGGTTTAACGTTTAAGCAGGCAAGAAAGAAGTGAAGCATCCCCACTGCACAGTGCTGGGACGGCAACCTGCCCCCGCGTCTGCAGCATGGGGATCCTGGCCACGGTCTGTCCATCTCCTGGCATCCCAGCGGACTTGGCAGCCAAAGACACCCCACCATGACATCTCAGACCATCTCCTACAATGAAACACTTACCAGCGCTGCCCCGGTCTCCAGCACGAGCATCAGGTTACAGCAAGTTCCTCCCCGCCTGGTCTCAAGCTGCTCAGGTGGAAAATTCAATGCTGAGCAGCCCCAGCACTTTTAATCCACCCTTTGTCTGTAAACGGATCAGAGAACAGGACACACCTGGATTCTGGCAAAATACAACCACCACCCTGGATACGAGGGCTGGAAGAAAGGCTGAGTCCATCCACCTCGAGCCAGAGGGACGCAAGACAACAGGAGTTTCGAGCTTGTGGCTTTTCCTTTGCATGCCTTTGTATTAATTGAAAAGTAACAAATGCAAAATGAATTTATACCATTAGAACCCTATCATGGAATTATGTTACGGATGCATAACCCGGGGGGGGATTAAAAACCCACAGCGCAAACAGCACTTGAAATAAAACCTCTCCTGCCCGTTATTACGGTGGTTATGCAGCATGAAGTGACAACTGGAACATAAAGACCTCAGCGGGAAGAATTATTCTCTAGAAACAAAGTGCCACAGCTGCAGGCAGCCGCGGGGGAAAGGACAGTTTCATCCCGGGGGTGACTACTGACTTTGCTAAGGGCTGCCTCCCGCCGTGCTCTAAAACCTACGCAGGCTTTTTTTTCTTAAGAAGCATTAATACCTGCTTTGGGTCTGACTCAGCTAATCTGGGAACAGCAGGTACCGGAGCCCCTCCCAAGGACCAGCGGCAAAGGACAGAGGCACCTTTAAGAGCCTAGAAACAGGGAGGACCTGGCACTGCGCTTCAAGGAAGATGTGGAGCAACAGACAAAGGTCCAGAGGGTAAATAACACCCCAGAGGTCTGCAACAGATGACCTACGGGAAACGTAGAAGAGGCCAAAATTGTTCAGTGGAGAGAAGACTGATGGGAAAATAACCCAGCCAGACACAGAGGGATGCTGCAGAGAAGGGAATGTGGTGCCACCACCTCCTCAGTAGAGCTAAAAAGCGGCTTCAGGCTCCAGTAATGAAGGGGAGACGAAGACTGGACGTGGGAAACCCTCACCAGGAAAAAGCCTGGCTGTAAGCCCTGCTGCAGGCTGCAGAGCCTCCGGCACGGGCAGAGTTTGCAGGACGCTTCCACAAGAGTCTTCCAGGGACGGGTGGGACATACCTGCCTTCTCTGTACCTCTCCTTTCCCCGCACCGCTCGTCTCCAGCCCTGTCCTCTACAGCTTGTATTTCAGATCTACGTCCACCTGCAAAGGCACCAGCCCAACACTTCAGCTTTTCGTCCCTACAGCTCTTCCAGACTGAGCTTATTCCATTTCTCCTGCTCTTCAACAGCCTCCGGTCACAGATCAGAAACAGCCAACTTCTCCGCAAAGCCTCTTCTCCATCCTCCGCTCCTCTTCTCCTCCGGGACTGACCCCTGGGCCCGGCTGGTTTGACTCCATCTGCACCAGACAACGAATTGTCCATGTTCATACCCCAGCTCCACGTTTGCAGTGCACAGAAACGCTGCATTAGCAATACAGGACAGCTGAAGAAGTGTCATGTTTTACCCTTGGCTGGGTTATACCTGGCTTTTTTTTTTTAAGAGATTGGAAAGAAAGACGCACAGCTGAACCCTGGATGAGTTTGCAGACTGAGGCCAACACCAGACCAGACACTGCAGGCAGCGCTTGATAAAAGAGATTCAGGCATTGCAGCCTTCCTTAATCTAGACAAATGACTTCTTGCTTTTACATTCGAGTTTTGCAACTCTTTGCAAAGAGAGAAACAGAAGTTTCTCAGGAGGCGCAGCAGAAGCTGCAGAAGCAGGTTCCCAACCCACACTCGATGGCACGGACACTGGTGGCAGAGACACAACAGCATAAAGGGAATAAAGTAACTCCCAGATGAGCACACATGAGGCTTTATTGCTGTAAAATCTCTAGTTTGAGAAAGTCTGGGGAACAAGGTAAGGGCTGATCCCAGCACAACACAATTCAGACATCTGCAGGTTTCCTGGAGCAAACAACTTGTAGATTAAAGTATCTTAAAGCAGATTAAAGTAGCGAATTCCAGAATTTGCTGGTATTTACTCCAGACCTTCCCGGCCCCACCACCACCTGGCCAGCTCCAGGGAAGCTGCTTTTTGCAGGGGATTGCCGGTTTCAAACAGGAGGCAATAACATTCAGCACTTAAAATAATACAGGTCCAGGAAGCTGGTGGGGGATATTTGGAGGCCAGGAAAAGTTCTTGCGGCGCCTCGAGTATCCCTATTGCTGTGCACCATTTAAACAGCTTGCCCGGCCTCGGGATCAAAATACGTTTCAAACATTGCCAAGAGAAACTCTTTGCAGCGCTGCTTTCATCCATCATTTATGTAAAGCTTCGGTTTCCATTATTCAAGCAGCTGCAGCCAGCATGAGCAGAGAGACCTCGGCGCGTCCTGCTCTCCATCATCCGGTTGTTTTCCACCAAGCAGCCGATGGGCAGAGACATGAAAGATTTCCTTTACCCATCGGCAAATGCTGCAACCCCGGCTCGCAGCTGGGTTTTTGCCCAAGAACTGCAGGGAGCAGGACAGGGTGGTTTTAACTTGAAACCCGCCCGGACGACTGCCGCTTCACGCCTCCAAAACCTCCTTCAAATCCCTATCCAAAGAAGCCTTCCCCAAGTCCGGCAGACAGGCAGGAGACCACGCAGCCTCTTCCAACGATTTACAGCCCAGCACAGAGCCCAGGGAAAGGGGGAATTCTCAGGCAAGGCAGGAAAGCCAAGAAATACTCCACCATTACGAAAACAGTCATGAGATCTTGAATGTCTAGACGGAGCCGTGGGGAAGTCTGCTTTCAAGGTCTCATCCACACGAGGCACAGGGATGACCCAGAAAAGGAGCTGCGTGGAGCCTGGCTGTTCCGCCCGGGTGCCGGGTGAACGGCTGCCGAAGCCCCGCTGGGACAGAACCTTTGGTACTGTGGTTTTACGAGCCATTTCCGAGCCTGCCGAGCCATCCCCGCTGGAGAGGTGAACCACCTCCCCGGGGGAGTATTTCAACTTCTTGAGTTCTGGAAGAGGCATTACTTTTCTCTGATTTGGTTAGCACTGCTCATAAAATTTGCATTTAGCACCAGCTCACCTCCTCCGTCCTCTCCCGCTCGGCATCACCATCTCAGCCCTGCAGTTCTCACCATCTCAGGCTGATGCTCATGCTAAAAACCATCAGCTCTTCAAAACAAAGCAGCAAAATAAAAAATTTCCATTTCCAGCTCTTTTCCCTCCAGCCTCGCATGCCCACTACCAAGGATGCTGCTCATCCGTTTGCTTCATAAGTCTCTGTGTCAGCAGATGTGCGAAATGAATAATCTGCATTTTCTCTGGGAGAAATCCCACTCAAGCAAAAATGCTCACTCTCCAGTGAGCATGCACCAATACAGCAGCTCAGCACCAAAGCCAAAGCAACTTTGTACTGATAACTTTTTGACACTTAAAAATAAATGCCACAAAGCCCACGGGAACTATTTGGGTTTGGAAGACACGGAACACACACATGCCTCAGTTCACCTATTTAATTGCCGTTTGCTTTGGCATTAAACCACATTAGCGCCCAACCCTGGAAACTGGAAGCGTCCCCTCCGCGCAGCTCAGCCCCTCCAGCAGGGAAAGCCTGGCTTTCCACTGTCTTGGAGCTGCGAAAAGAGGACAGAAGTCCAAAGCAGAGCTCGGCACAGGGCAGCAGCTGTGGACAAACCCCACAGCTGCAGCTCTCGGCCCTACAGCCAGAAGGGTGTGTGCACCAGAGGCTCGTTTTGGCCAGGGCACCGGGACGGCGGAGCTGATGGGTTTATCTGCTCTCCTGCCCCCAGCTCTCGGCTGCCCGGGGCCTTTTCTGCCTGTGAATAAACCTCATCGTTGCTAAATCGGAACAAGTCGGGACAAGGACAAAATGAGATTTCCAACAGCAATCAAATGGCTGCGGATTGCAAAACAGAGACACCGTCCGAGTTGCCCAAACGGTGTGGGAATTCAACAGTGTAGGAAGCAACTCAGTCCTCCCGACCCAGCTTTCTAACGCCCTCCCTTCCCCTCACACTAAGAAAACTCATCCTCTGAAGCCCCAGCACCCTCAAGCGTGACCCACCGGTGCGTGTCAGTTTGCTTTGAGACACAGGAATCAAAACTTCAATCATTTGCAGCAACTAGGACAAAAACACTCTGCGGTAAACGAGGAGCTATGAGATGAGAACCAACCGCACGAGCACGGCCCTGGGGGGCATCCCTTCCCAGGCAGGCTGAGCCTTGGAGAGCCCCAACATTACCTCTTCCTCGCTCTCGACTTTGGGATTGCTGGCTGTGCGCTTCAGATTGCTGCTCAGGCTGATGGTAACGGTGGCGTCCGACTTGGACCTCTGGTGAGTCCTTTTGGAAGGAGACAGCCCCATATCAGGGGCTGGGCTCAGCGACGGCAGCTCCCTCTTCTTGTAAGCTGGCTTCAACTCATCCGAGAGGATGAGTTTCCGCAGCTTGGTCCCGCGGGAGTGTCGCTGAGTGGAGATGTGCATGTCCGAGGAGTAGGCGCCCAACAGCAGGGCACACTGCAGGGAGAAGTTGATGCTCTGCCGGCAGCGGTGCACGATGTAGGGCTTGATCGCATCTCCCACGTCCTCGTCCATGTGAATGTACATATTCAGCAGCTGCGGCAGGTAGAAGTCCACGTCTTCGTTCCTAAAGCAGAACAACCTATTCCCAATGTAAGCCTGCACACCAGGTTCCTTTGAATTGTACAAGTATGAAATGGCCATGGAGATATCAAAGAGTTTGGATTCAAAGAGCCGGAGGAGCCAGGACTGCTTAGCAGAGTTATTCTTCTGCCGCTTCCGGGCGGTTTTCACTGTGTTGGCCATGGTCTCGTCCTCCTCCTGGATCTTAGAGGCCGTGCCGGGCGGATCATCCAAGCACTTGATTTCACAGCCCTCCCTGATGTCTCCATTGGCCAAATCCACCACGGTCCGTGGGGTGCGCTCGGCCTCGCTGCCATCGGCCAGTTTTGTTAAGCTGTCGGAGGAGATGCCGTGCATCATCTTGACCTTCTCCAGGACCTCTTCGCAGGCTTTCTTCGCCACCTCGGGGTCGATGACCGCCAGCTCCCCGACACCTTCTGTGATGACGCTGAGAGACGTCCCGCCATTCCCTTGGGGTGCTGAGCTGGGCACCTGGTCCAAGCCTGTCCCTCGGGCTGGGTCTACAACAGAGTCTCCCATAGCAGTGGCGGATCTGCACACTTCAAAGCTGAAAGAAAACAAGACGAGAAAAGAGTCAGGGACACAATCTGTGGAGGAGACCTGCTTCCAGCCTGAAGGTGGGAAAACAGGAATCTGTGCCGGGATACACCTCAAGGGAAACAAGACCTGAGATGAGGTTTGGTGCAAACCTTTTCAAAAAGCCTCTGCCTAGAGAGGGAAGGTGCCCCAAGCCAACGTACACAACACAAGCCGGCCCAGTGCAACGCCAAGCCGGTCACGTTGGGTTTTAAAGGTCTTCTCCGTGCCCCTTCCACTCAGACTTGAAAGAGAGCTGTAAGCATCTATCAGCCATTACACAAAATTTCCCTGTTACCATGACGATAAAAAAATTGAGCAAGCCAAAAAGAGAAGGAGGTGGGGGAAAAAAAAAATTTAAAAAAACCAGGTTGCTTTATGTTCTCCACCCCAAAGGCATTCTGCAACGCTTGGGATTAGAGGGCCACAGGCTGGGTGGACCCAGTGGCTCTGCTTCTTGCTAGCAAAGATGAAGTTTATCCCCCGTGCTCAGCTTTTGCTCATTTAACTTCCTTTCGGGACGGAGGGCGACAGCGGTACACGGCGCTTTGATGGTGAAATCCCCCACTGGTGCCGGGCGATGGGCGAGCAGAGAGCTGGAGCAAGAACCAAGTTTGTTGCAACAAGGTCCCTGTTTTCAAAGTCCAGACACCACTGCTCAGATTACGTATCCTCACCAATGATTAGCACTTAATTACGTTTTAAAAAGAAGATAAATGAAGGATTGAACACACTTCCTGGTTTCCCATCTCGATAAAAAGAGCAGCGGTGCATCTCTGTGGATAACCAGCAAGAATAAAGAAGGGCAGTGCCAAGTGAAATTGTCCTCTAAAAATAAAATAAGGCACTCTATTCAATCCAACATCATTACTGCAGCTCTGACTGCTTCCCTTTATTGCTCATACGCTACAACAAGACAGCTCGTGATCAGCAGAAGGGCACAATGCCTTTTACAAACGTTAAGCACTGCAAGCAGATTGCCAATTCCCTCCTGCCTTTCACGTCCAGCACGGTGGAAAAAATTACTGTCTTTGGAAAAGAAGTTCACTGAACCATTTTCTGCCTGGCTGTTCCCCCAGCGACCCCCAGCCCCTGTTTTGCCCGCAGAGGCTGCGCCGGCGGGTTCTTGCAATGAGATATTTCCCCGTTAATTTAATGACCTTGTTTTATCTGTTTATTTTTACGAGCGATTACAGCTCCCGACGCGGGAGAAAGGGGCGAGGAAACCCACGGCGTTTCTTTCTAAATATTCCAAGCGAGTAAAAATGAGGTCGGTGTGTCCAGATGCAAGCGCCGCTTCCCAGAGACCGGTTTCCTCCTCTTGTTTTCAAAGCACTTAAGCTCTAACTACGAGGTGAAAAAAGGCTGACCAAAGTTCAGCAGTCTGAACTGATATGAATAGCATCTTTCACCCCGTCCACACGGCAGCGACACACA
The DNA here is from genome assembly GCA_013401275.1 of Pandion haliaetus. Lineage (NCBI taxonomy): Eukaryota > Metazoa > Chordata > Aves > Accipitriformes > Pandionidae > Pandion > Pandion haliaetus. Next base: position 4,812 of record VYZV01017200.1, on the reverse strand, counting down.
ACGTTTTCCTCTGTGCTTGCCATTCCCTTCGGTACAAATCCCACATGCTTCAAATATTTGTGGTCATTAGATCCTAAAGACCCTGCGAGCTGAAGGAAGTTGTTTTTCCTTCTTAGTGAGCCCAGCCTTGCCCCACAAAAGCCCAGACGATCTAATTTTTAAATTAACACCATGCCAGCAAAAATGAGATCCTTCGGTGTAACTCAGCAAGGCAGGATTTGGAGAGGCACGGAACAGAGCCGGGTCCAAGGAAGAGTCGCACAGAGCTTTGCTTGTGCCAGCACTTCTGGGGTCCTTCAAATGTTCGCATCAAGACAACTGCGATTACAAACTAATGAAAAATAAAAAAAAATCCAGCGGTGGCATCTGCCGGAGTCCCACATGTGGCTCCGTGGCCAGACGCCGGGTGCAGAAGTACCTGCGATCCCAGGCGGTTCGGTTGCCCGCAGGGGGCTTTCCGAGCCCCGACTGTTTATCCGATGCAGGGAAATGCTTTTGACATCCTCCTTGCTGGGCTGTAGAGGGAGAAAAAGTGCGTAGGATCCCGTTAAACCTCCCTCCCCATAAACACAGGTCATGCAGGCGAAGCACACGCTGTAATTCTGGATGTTAAACCTCCTCCGTGTCCACGGGAGAGGCTGGATCCGACCCGACCTACTCACGCAGGGTATCCCGACGACTCCAAAGCGCCCGCGTCGCAGTCACCACGAGCAGAACCGCTCCCACCGCCAGCCCAAACTCCCCGATCCTTTTGCCACCTTCATGCGGCCAGCCAGGCCCGGAGGGGCCCCGTGCACCGGAGAGGAGACGGCCAGCTAGAGCTCGCAACTGCTGAGTGGGTTAAACTTGGATTAAGGAACTGCGCAAGATAAATCCACCCACGGGCCTGGTTACCTCTGCACCCCAGGCACAGCTTTGAAATCCGTGAAATCCGTGCATTGCCTTTTTTTTTTTTTAATCAGTGCATTGCTTTTTTTCAATTATTATTACAATTTTGCTCTTCAGCTCCCCCCCCAACACTTACACAGCCGCCTTCTTCGGTGACATCCTGGCAATGGGGCTTTTCAGAGCCCGGACACGTCTCCACTCCTAGCACTCCCTAAAATCCCAGTGAGGGAATTCACTCCCCGCCTCCTGCACCTCTCTGCATTTTTCTGTGATTCACATCACCATTTGTTAAATGTATCACAACATACTATTTACCTCTCGAGGCTCAGCATAACTCCCCTATTCCAAATCGCTGGTCTCAACAGGGATAAAAACCCCATCAGCTGCACACAATGAAGCAATCCAGTCTGGAAAACAGGCTGAGCTGAATTCATGTGGTTCATCCTCCACCCACAGCCATAACGGGCCAAGTTTCTCTCTGGTGAAACGGCCCCGAAGTCGGTGATTAAATACAAAATAAAGGGAAGCCCCTACGAGCACAGAAACTACCGCTGAAGCAGCCGCGCGTCGGTGCAGCGATTCAAGAGCATGGTTCCTTCAGGAAGGGACAAAAGCAGAGGGAGATGTACGGGAACGGAGCTGTGGCTTTACAGGAAAAAAAAAAAAAAAAAAAAAAAAAGAAAAGCCTCGCTCCTGCCTGACTTGAATAAGAAATATTAGCCCTGGCAAGCAACCAGGAGGACAGGATGAAACCTCACCAAGACATCTGGTCTCTATTACGCTGCATTACTTTTTGTTTTGCTCAGCACTGAGGACCTTCGACATCTTGCTGTGCCTTCGGGAAGGCCACAGGAGTTGGGATGAGGGCAGAAAACATCACAGCAGCGCCGGAGGCCAGAGGAGGATGCACTATCAGCGCCCCTCACTACGCTAAGGGGAGACCCCTGCTCCTCGGAATGCCCCAGCTCCTCGGAGTGCCCCTTTAGACCCACCGCAAACAGAATGACTCAGTGCAACTTATTAGGTGATAGCTTAGAGGTTGGGGGGAAACTGAGGCACGAAGGGACTGTGACTGACTTGGCTCACGTGGGGGAGCTGGGCAGCGTGCTGTGAGCACCACTTGAAGCGAGGACAAATAATTCTTCCTGGGGGACGCTTCACCCTCTATCAAGTCCAAAAGGCCTTTCAAGAGAGACGTGGCAGCGGCACAGACGGGGTCCCACACATTTTTCGCACTTGGCTGAAGCAGATTCGACCTCTGCACAGCACACGGGTCTCACCCCACTTCAAGAAAAACCATACAAAAATGCCAGGTTCCAGACATCACCTGAGGACAAACTCTGCCTGTAAACTTCCCCTGCTGCACACGGGCCCTGCTGGGGGACTTTCTTCCCACAGAACAGCACCGCTTCCATCTTGAAGGATGTACACGGTGGAGCAAATAGCAGAGGGAAAGCCAAAAAGGTGAATTTTCAAGGAAATGGGCAATGGGAGGCCCTGAGCCAGAGACTGAGCAATCGCTGGCACCACAGACAGACAGGATGGGCTCCTCCATCCAGCGCAACCATCCCACCTCAGGCCTTGGGGTGGAGCAGCCTTTGAGAACCCTTTCTTGGGAAACAGAACAAGTGCAGGACAAGTGCAGCTCCTCTCAGCTGAATCGGTGCCTCACACCAGTACGTCAAAGCCCTGACACACCGGACCAGCAGTTTTCTTAACAAAACAGCAGTCATGAGCAACGCTCTGCTGGAAGAAACAGCATCAGCTAAAGCAACTGCCGCAGGTGGCCTGAGCTTGCCCACACCTTAGCTCCGCAGTGCACAGCTCCTAAACCCCATCCCGGTCCCCAGCCCAGTGGCGGGGCTCACCGGCTCAGTGGCAGCAGGGCACCACTCGGCTCCTCCGGTAGGATGGGATGCAGGAGCGCTCTGCTCCCGTTCGGCCTCGGACCCCGCATCCCAGTACCAAGTTGTATTTGGCCAAACCTGTGTGTCCGAAACAGCAATAACCCTGGGGCTCGCGCAGGCTGAACAGCGACTTGCCCCTAAATTTGGAATAAAATAAAAAGTCACGCTGCAAGAAACGCAGCAGGAGAATGACAAACTACACAACACGTTAAAGAATGGCTCCCAACACTCCTCGGCCTCTTGGCTCCTTAAGGGAGATGCCACTAACTCCCTACTCCGAACATCCATCCACATCAAACTATAATTTGTCTCTGTGGCGTCCTTCCTAGGAAGTTGTTCCGCCTCCGCCACTGCAGAGCAATGGTCCCGGTGCAGCAGAGGGGACGGAAGCGCAGGGAAGAGGGAAAGCCACAGCCTGCCAGCCTCAGAAGCGCACTGCCAGCGCTTCCTTCATTCCTTCCTCCTCCACAAATGATACAGCCCCACGGGAAAAAGTTAATTCCAGTGATTTGCTTATCAATTAACTTCCCCATTTAAAGAAAAATAATTGTGGGAGCACTAAAATTTCTCTCACCTCTGAGAGATGCTGAGAAGCGCCCCAACCCTTTGGAAAAGGTTTCTTGTGCCGTAACAGGCGTCGATTCAGGGAGGAAGTCCTTTGCAAACCCACTCCACGCATACCACAGCGGTGGCTCATCTGACATGTTACTCACACAAACACATCCAACTTTTTGTCCTCTTTCCTCACACCTCTCAGCCCCTGATGAGCGTTAACGACGATCCCCGAGCAAGGGAGGACAAACCCTTCCATCCCAGCAACCTGCTTCCGAGCACACCAAACCCTTAAGCAAGCCATGCTGGCACAGCCGCCATGGGAAGTTTCCTCCTCCCAGCGATCACAAAGTACTTTGCGCCTGAACGTTCCCACACTCGTTTATATATGTAAATTCACTATTTCAAGCTGCTGCTGTTACCCACAGTCATGTCTGAGTCTTTCTCTAAAGCGTGGCTTGAAATAAGCTGTCTAGATGCGACAGAAAATGGAAGGAGAAAAGGCAGGAGCTCACATCCCCAGCTCGGACTCCAAGAGCAACTCTGCTGCTGCCGATCCAAGCACGGACCCTGAACCGCGTGGTGACAAATCACCTGTGATTTAAGGAGCACATGGCTGCGGCACAGACGGAAATCCCATTCAGATTTGCAAGCAAGAAGTCAGAGACTATTATCTCCGTCGAGCAGAGACTGCAGGCAGAGCCCCAGTCCTGGGGCTGACTGCAGGAGCAGATCCCTCGGCATTCACACGAGTCGAGGGCTGCCTCCGACACGGCCGCTGGTTCGCACAAAGGACGATGAAGTCCCCGGGGGGGGTTAAAAAACCTCAGAGGTGCTGAAAAGCCTCTACTCTTTCAGCCAGCGCTGAGAGCAGGACAGCAGCAGCGCTGGGTGAAAGAGCTGGAAACCAGCGTTTCCACCAAAATCTGCACCCAGTTACTTCCCCACGCCGCTTCTCAAAGTTCCACCCCGGGTTAAAGAGAAGTAGGAGATAGCAAAGGGAGTGATTAAATATTATTACTATATATCATACCTAAAGATACTATCAACTTGAAGCAGAAGTTTCAGGGGGAAAAAAGCATCGAGGGATTACTAACCCACGGCAAACATGCGTATCTTGCCAAACCGCTGCTCAGCAGCCCACCAACCGAGCGCATTACATAACCTCTCCGGTCTTTAAGTGGATATTTTAGGCAATTACAAAGCGCGAGGGGCACCAGATGGCTTGGGGCTGGGGGGGAGGGGGGAGGTGGCAAAGCCTAGTCAGAAATGACAGTAACGACACGGAGAAAATCATGTGAAAAAGTCCCTGAACGGGTTCTTGCACCAATCCTCCAGCCGGCCTAAGCCACGAGCCCCGCTANAGCGGTACCTGGTGCAATCCCATCCCGCACGGCCGCGTCTCCGGTCTGGGATGCCGACGGACGGGGCAGCGCGGGCGGCTCATCCTGGGCAACGGCTCCGC
>VYZV01017199.1:19834-51199 GCA_013401275.1 Pandion haliaetus | reverse complement strand
GGAAAGGAACCACGTTGGAGCAGGGAACGAGAGAGGAATCTTCCCCCTGAGGAAAGAAGCGGCAACAACGATGTGTGGCGAGCTGACTCAACCCCCATCCCCGATTCCCCTGCGCCGCCGGGGGGAGGAGGTAGAAAGCATCGGTAGAGAAACTGAGCCGGGAAGGCGGGAGGGGTGGAGGGAGGTTGTTCTGATGTTTAGTTTCCCTTCCTAATACCCTTGTATTTTGTTTTTGTTTTCATTTGTAGTAAATTAAATTGATTTTGTTTTTTTCCCAAGTTGAGCCTGTCTTTTGCCCGTGACCATAAGTGGGGAGTGATCCCTCCCAGTCCTTGTCTCGACCCACGAGCCTGCCTTTGTATTTTCTCCTCATCCCAACGTGGCCAGGCGAGGGGGTGGGGGGTGAGTGAGCGGCTTCGTGGTGCTTTGTTACCGACTGAGCTGACCTGAAACCACGACAAGGCCGTACATTGAGAGACCAGAACAAGTGCAGATGGCAAAGTACTGTAGGAAAATTTGACCTTATTCTAAGATCAGCTAATGGAGGTAACCTCACTGCCACAAGGGATAGACTCTGAACAAAGGAGCATTCTGAGGCTGCTGTTTTAGTAGCTGATCTGCTATAGGCAGATACCGCTTCTGCTCTTGATGCTTAACATGGAAGTTACAGGTTAAGGAGAATGGCCTTTACGATTCGGAAGACTACCTCTGTGAGCAACAACTCTGTACATACTGAGCATTTTCCAGTAACACGTTCCCCAAGATAATACAGGAAATCAGTACACCCATTTAATCATACAATGTGACGTCCACAGCAGAGGCCAATAGATGAAAAGATTCTTCTGCATTTAACTGCATCTCTTTGCTCAAGTAGCATTTTTTATCCTCATATATTGCAAGGATCTTGTATCCTTCCCTTGTCTTTCACTGCAAGAGAATACATTTCATATATCTCTCATTGCCAGTCAGTGGTTCTCTGGCGAATACCAGCTGCCTTATCTTAATGAAATTGGTGGTGGTGATGGTGTTTCTTCACTCATGTTCAAATAATCCAAGATAACTATGTGAGCAGTCTTGGACAGGTACTTTGGTTAATCCTCAAACCATGGCTTAGAATGGACAAATCATATGAGGATCTACATATTACATCTATATATTTTAATAAAACAGACATAGATCAGGTTACGGAGAAGATATAGATGAAATGGTCTGCACTAAGCATTATACGTAGGCATTGCGATACTGACTTTAAAGAAATAGCCAATCAATTTCGGACTAGCTAGGCTATATTCCCTTTGCTTCAATAAAAAGAATGAAATAAATAAAACATCTAATTTATATGAATGCCCTCAAAAATTTGAAGTTTTCTGTTAGATTTTTCTAAATAACACAAATAAGTCTGTCTATCCCTACTGTGTGTTGGTACTTTACGCTCTAGGCCAGACAAAAGACCACAGATCACATGCCTTCAATTTTAAACAGTTTTAATATTCACAGATGCATTAAATAATTTTAAAACTAATTAGAAAGCTTTAGTTGTTACACTATGTTACTGCAAATTACTCACAGTGACAAAATTGGTTTCTTAAGACAGTCTTGCAGAGATATGCACATGAATTAGACTACATATTTTGTACTTCTAGACTGCAGTAAGATCACTGGCAAACATAAGTGTAAGCATAAATTTAAATTTTCACATAACTGCAGTCCATTTAATTATCTGTTTGGTCCATATCTGGCAAAACAATTTTCAAAAAGACACACCAAATATATTAGTATGGTTTCATTGATTACATTAGTGGGTTTTGTTTGTTTCGTACTATTATTTCTACTTGTGGCATGTTCTTAAAGTAAGCCTATACCTTAGATAGACTGCCTTCTTCTCAAGCAATCATCAACACTGTCAACAAAGATTTGCATACGGCCTATACATTCTCAAATAGCCCCACTTTAAATCTTCTTATACTAGCAAAGATAAGCAGGCAATTTGCATTTGTTAATTCTTTTATGGTTTACCAAAAAATATGGAGGAAAATATCTCAATGTAATAGATATTTACTTACAGCATGAGTGTTATACACCCATTTATAACCAAAAAATCAACATAATTAACAGAAAATGTTTTGGGCTATACAGATTTTTAAATGGTATTTTAAGAAAATAAATATGACAAAGACAGATTCATAATTCCACTTCCATGCTTAGTAAACAGTAAAATTAACATGCTTATTTATACTCCTCTATGAAAAATATAACTACCTTAAAATAATTTTTTCAAATGCTTTTACTGGAAATGCCACACAAAATCAACTGCTTGCTCTGTGTAGGCCCAGGGAATAGATCCAGAGGAGGGCAAAGGACCCAGTTAGTAAGATGAGCTAAAAAAATAGTAAGATAAACAGATGGACACATATGGCAGCTAATACTGTGTCAATTTCTTATGAAGTTAAAAAAAAAAAAAAGCTTATTTTGCATTCCCAAAAGATAAATAAGCATAAATGAGCTGTGGGTACTTTTTTTGTCTTACTGAAATAGTAGTTTTCAATTATCAACACAGTGAACATTCTGTGTCACTCCTTCAGAACCAATAATGATTTGAAACTTTGAGATACATACTTAACGTGTTTGGTACAAAAGAAGCACTACTGATAACTGGCTACCTCTGAAGGATGTCTCCCTGTATTCAGTAGATTGCAATGCAGCATCTGTAACAATGTCAAGTAATAACAAACCTCACACCACATTCCTAAGCCAATCCCATGCAATTAATTACAGTTCTTGGTTTCACCTGCTTTAGTAAGGATCCATAAATACCATCCTTGTGAGAAAACATACTATTCCCCAAATTAATGCTTTCCTGAATGTGAACAGTGTTTTTCAGGGAGTTGGGTCCATCTCAGTTATCGCAGACCTGGTGATCTGCCTTTAGAGATATCTGTAACTTTTATTATAGATGGATGCCTTGGTCATCTTGCTTCTTTTTAGCCACTGTGAAACTAAGGCTCAGTCTTAAGAGAAAAGACAGAGATTGGATTTAAGACTGAATGTTCGCAGTCATTAGAAAATCCTAATGCCTATGGAACCGTTAAGATAATTCTTATCACAAATAACTCTAATAATAAAAATGTAAAGTATAATTTTGTGAGTGAAATTACCGAAAGTCTGCCTAGTGCATTTGTGTTAGTCTGGGCTGATAATCAGAAACAATAGCCTTTTGTATAAACTATGTAAAAATCTCACTGTTTCACTGAATACACTGAATAATAATTAAAAGAAGGAGGATATTGATTTTTTAAGTGTCCTGAGTTCAGTTGCTATAGAGCTAATGTTCATAGGAACCTGGGATGGGGCACAGCCAGGACAGCTGACCTGAGCTAGCCAAGGAGCTATTCCATACCATGTGACATCATGCTCAGTATATAAATGGGGAGCGGGCTGGGGAGAGCTCTCAGTGAGGGAAGTGGCAGGGCATTGGGTTCCGGGTGGTGAGCAGTTGCACTGTGCATCACTCGTTTTGTATATTCTTTTATTAGTACCATTGTTGTTGTAAATTCTCTCCTTGTGTTGTCCCAGTAAACCGTCCTTATGTCAACCCACGAGGTTCTGGGTTTTTTTCTTTTCTCCTTTCTGATTCTCCCCCCCATCCCACCAGAGGGGTGTGGGGAGGAGTGAGCAAGCAGTTGCGTGGTGCTTTATTACCGGCTGGGCTGAAACTACGACAATAAGGAAGGAAGCTTATGAAGCCACTCAAAATTTACACTGAAAAAAGTCTCCAAAAGAACGTTTTACAAATTAGCATGCTTTGAGAAATTTACAGACTTCAAAGTGGTGAAAGCTAAAAATTTTCATAAATTACTCAAACTATAGCAATGCAGAGAATTTGGCTGCTACAGACCATTTACCACGTCTTCCATTTTCTTTATAGCACTTAGGAAATCAAGATGAAAGCAGAAAAGGATTTTATGACTGTGAGGCAGTCGCAGAATCTCACACCAACAGCCCTAAAGAAACAGAAAGGGCCCAAACAGAGAAAACTGTGGATGTGCCAGGTGTTCTGCCTGGAAAGAGGAACCACAATCAACCTATAAAGTAGAAGCAGTAACTACAGAAGTCCCAGACAAGTTTAGGGCAAAAAGATGAAGTCCTGGTGTACCACATCAATCCTCCTGCCAGAGTTCTCTCATTGCCTGTGCTGGTTTTGGCTGGGATAGAGTTAATTTTCTTCATAGTAGCTAGTATGGGGCTCTGTTTTGGATTTCTGCTGAAAACAGTGTTGATAACACAGGGATGTTTTCGCTCCTGCTGAGCACTGCTTACACAGAGCCAAGGCCTTTGCTGCTCCTCCCCCCCCCCCCCCAGCGAGAAGGCTGGGGGGGCACAAGGAGTTGGGAGGGGACACAGCTGGGACAGCTGACCCCAGCTGACCCAAGGGATATTCCAGACCATAGGATGTCATGCTCAGTATATAAAGCTGGGGGAAGAGGAAGGGGGGATATTTGGAGTGAGAGTGTTTGTCTTTCCAAGTAACAGTTAGGCGTGACGGAGCCCTGCTTTCCTGGAGATGGCTGAACACCTGCCTGCCCATGGGAAGTGGGGAATGAATTCCTCGTTTTGCTTTGCTTGCGTGCATGGCTTTTGCTTTACCTATTAGACTGTCTTTATGTCAGCTCATGAGTTTTCTCACTTTTACCCTTCCGATTCTCTCCCCATCCCACTGTGAGGGAGGTGCATAAGCAGCTGCGTGGTGCTTAGTTGCTGGCTGGGATTAAACCATGACACTGCCTTAATAGCTACTCAGCATGCGGTGAGAATCTAGGTCCCAATATAGGAACGATTAAAGAAACACCAGGATCCTACATAGGTACATTATGACATCAAGCTTTTTCTTCTTTTTTTTTTTATCAGAAAACAAACAGTCTCTTTAGAAAGGTATTTAAGTTCTTAGAAAAGCTTTTTTAAAAAGTGAGTTCATTGAAGTTTCCCAAATTGTAAATAGCATATTATCTTCCACTGTCTATAAACTAAATTTGACTTTCCACATTAAGATCCGATTTGATGAGTAGCTATTGAACTCCACTTGAGATAAAATTTGCTCGTCATACTTACTTTTCAGCTGCTTCAAGTAATTTACAAAATATGCAAAAAAGTAGCATAAACCCAAAATATTCACTATCTACCATGCATGTGTCGCTAAAGTAGATGATTTTACAGCTTTTTACCGTAAGACATAAGACACAAAAATAAATTCTCTTTTCATCAAGCTCCTGTCTGCGAAATTCTAATTCAGCATTACATATGGGAATTCTATCTGCATTCATAAACACAGCACATTGTAGCTAGGCAAAGAAACAAAACTTACCTCCAATGTTTTTTTAAGCTCATCCAGCATCTTCCATAGCTTCTCAACTGAAAGGGCTGTTTTATCTCCAGTCCCTTCTGTAGCAGTACATCCACCCCCCCCCACAGGAAATGAAACTTCTCCAGGCAGGGAGGAAAGGAAAAAAACCCAAATCCTAGAGGCCACAGGTTGAAAATTGAACTGACCAGTCGAGATGTGCCAGGTACACTGAAATGACCTCTTGGCCAATAGGGATTAAAATGACCACAGATCAGGTTCGACACGGGTATAAGAATGGGGTCCCACTGGAGGACATTTTGAGAGAAATCAGTCCTCCTCGGAGCAGCGGGTTTGCAGTCGGGGACTCTCCCCTTGGGTTGGGATGCCGCCCTAGGTAACTTCTGCAGGTTGAGAGCCCTCATCTTTTACGTGAGTGATGTGCACATTTTAAGTAATTTCTAAACCTTAAGAATTCTTAAGTCAGCTGTGTAGTACTAATTCCCCTTACATCACTGAGCCTGTGGTTTACAAATGTTATCGGAGTTCTAACTAACTTTTCACTGAAGAATAAATCAGAGTTTTAACACCTGTTGGATTTGATTGTGTGTGCCTCCGTAACACCTTCTTTACCCAGATATTCTTGCTTAGTTGCATTTTTTTAAGCTCTTTCTTATGACTGTAGTTTTCAAAACCAAGGGGGAAAATTCTCCTTACCAGTAATGGTGTTCCTTCTTTGGATAATTCACAAGTGCATTTTAACAAAGGGTGCATTTATCCTAATCACAAAAGACTGAAGTCTACCCTTGCAGGGTCCGCAGAAGAAATCCCTGCCCCACTAACAATGCGTAAGACAGAACACACCCCCTGCCATTTTTGTACCACTGCCACCTTCAATCAGTTCCTTTCAGATGCAGAGACCTATGTAGAAGAGACTTGCCTTTTCTATCTAATGTATGTATAGCCTAGAAACCGCTTTCTTCGAGAGGCTCACATAAGTATTCTAACAACAGCTGATGGCATGCACTATCCAACTATCATTTAAACAGTGGTGGCTTGAAAAGTTCCATTATAAAAGTGACTGTAGACTTTGGGAATGGCATAGTGCTTGATATGTAACTTTATGGCAAGATGTCTGAGATGAGATGTTAAAGAACACAGCTACTGAGGTCACTCAGGTACTGGTAAAATGCTGGTATCATAACAGGTCCAAACAAAACACCGCATATGTTACGACAAATTGCTGCACTGGAACAACAGAGCACACTTCCCACAGTAGAAATGAAGAGTTTAGGAAACTTTCTGTAAGGCTTACACATGCAAAGGTAAATTAAGAACACCTTTTTGATGTTGAGTATTTAACAATACAGAGCTAGCTCGAGAAGCATAAGGCCAAAGAACACCAGGAGGTGAATCTCCTAGATTAATTTAATGGCATTTTGATGCAACAAAGAAAGCATCAAGGAAAAATACTGAGCAACTTTCTGTCTTTCAAAAGGACAATATGGTAGTTGCACTAGATGATCATTGAAGGTCCCTTCCAACTGAACTATTCTGTTCTACTCTATTCTAACATACCTCACATTTCTGTAACCTGGATTTCATTTGCTGCTCCACTGTCACATCACTCAGAATCAGAAGGTCCTTCTGAAATTATTCCACTGATCCTAATTCTTACCTCTTTTGAAATACCAGACCTCTAAACACCTGCACAGCCCTTTTTCCAGGCCTTTTCTATGATAGTACAAGTCATGTGTGTCATGCAAGACCTACGTTATGTGAATGGGTCTCAGCACAGACCGTTGCAGATCTCCAAAGACAATGGTCCTCCACTGCAAAAATTTAGCATATATTCCTACTCTCTGTTTTGTAAGTTTTAGCAATCTGTTCATCCTTTCAGTACCCTTCTACTTGTGCCATGGCTGCTTAGTTTCTTAAACTTCTGGTTAGGGAATCTCTTGAAAGCTTTCTGGAAATCTGAGGAACCTATCATCAACAAGATTGTTTTTACTGATGTAATTTTCCATCTGCGGGGACACATGATGTCATACATCTGGAATTAAACTTAAAATAGAATTGCTCAAAAGGCTGATATAAACTTTGAAAGCAAAAATATCATCTAGCCAGATTCCAAGCCAAAAGTATACAATACTTTGGTTTATCTGGTTCTTTTCATGGCTGCTTTGCCTTTATGACACGTACTTTGGAAACTTAAGAATTTCTCATTTTTTACTTCTCAGAGTACAACAACAAAAATCAAAGTCAAAAAGCTGCATCTAAAACTTTCCAATGCATCAAAGAACAGAAATTACACATGACAATGCTAAAGACTGACAGAAAGCAAAAAAAGCTTTTATTTTAGCATCCAATTTTCCAAGAATTAAAGAAAAAGTATCAAACTGGTAGCAGTATTAAAATGAAGGCTGAAAACTGTCAACTTCTGATAGGAAGATTATTTTTAAAGCATTAGAAACTAGTCAGACGTTCCTAAGTCAAATGACAGAAAATAAACAGTTTAGATGTTCAGGTTTACATGGGATGAGTACACACTAAAATACAAAGAAAAGAGTCTTTAAAAAGAGGCAGCTCACAGTTTACAGAAAGGCAGAAGAGGCTACTATACCAAACAAAATCCCATAGAACTGAAATAGCTTCTGTTGTAATTAGAATTATTAACGTAAAGGAACATGCTACTTTATTCAGGTAGAACTAATTTACCTATTTCATGAGCCAGCGCAAGGAATTCTGAAATCTACTTTGGCAACCTATGCATAGTTATCTAAGCACTCACCATTCTTTTAGCAAACAACCTTGTGGATGACCTGCATGGCTTTAGACTCTGGAGATAAAAGACTACAACTATCCAAACATCTAGATTATGTAATACAACTTGGTTTCGAGGGCAAACAAAGGACAGGCAAAAGAGAAAGAAAAACACAGCTTCCTGAGGGTTTTGGGTAGTTCTACTGAAAATGAAAGTACTCTCAGAATTATTTAGAAATCCTGATACAGAAAAATGGAAGGAAACTATAAAGACGTATTTCAAGATGTAAAACAGTCTCTCAACATTCCTGAAAAGAAAGACTGTATGTTTTTATCATGGAAATATATCAGGCAGTTAAAACTGCAGCCTCTTAACCTGTTCGCTATACCTTTTAAGAAATCTTTCCTGTCTTTCAGTGTACATTTTTTTTACGAAGCTTTTTTAAGTACTGTTCAGAATTCTCTTGTACACATAATGAAAGAAATATTACTCATGTATATTTCTTTGAAATGGGATGTATTACTCACATTCACACTGTACGCACACTTTCTGTGTGTTGGTGTCTGCATACAGATGCGGGTAAATTAGCATTTCATCTGGATGCCTTTTGCATCAGCAGACATATGCATCACCTTACCTTATGTCATGAAGAAAAAAAAAATAGGCAAGCAGTGACCCTCATTGTATTCTCAATTCCTTCTAACCCCATGCGTCCTAGTAGGAGGAATTCTGAGAGAGAGATAAAGGGACAGTAGTGAATGTGCATTTAAGCAACACATACCTATAGAGGAACTTTCTTTTAGATGACTTCTAGATGTACATTCACAATGTAAGCAAGCTCGCAAAGCTCTGCCATACCCAGTAAGTAAGTGGAAGTTGATTTTAAAACCCTCTGAGGAAATCTGCTCTGCCAAACAAACGTAGCATGAGTCCTGCATGCCTTTGCAATAACAAACTGGTTACTAAAAAGGTGAATGGAATTAACAATAGCCATTCTACAAATACTTAAGTTTAGTAACTTACTTAACAGTTCCGCTGATGTGGTTTGAACACAGCATAGACTCAAACTGACAGAACCGCTTGGGAACCTTTTAACCATTTGGCCAGCCTCTGAACAGACACAGTGATGCCTTTTTGATTTCCTGGTAACAGAAACTGCTGTGGAAAATCATCAGAAGGGTCAAGTAATCCCATCTTCCTTTTTTTTTTTTGTAAAACCAGACAAATACTGCATGAGAAACTGTTTTCCCACCTCACCCCCCTAAAAAACCCCAACCAAACCAACCCACAAAAACAGATGTATTAACATCCTGATCCCAATTCCATCCTGGAATTCCAATGCAGCTTTAGAACTTTGACCAGATCCTCAGAAAATCCTGGCCAGGAAAAACTACTGAATACAAAGGATGAGGCATAAGAGAGCTTACATACCTCTAAACTCATCCTGACAGAGATGATAACTGTAGCTAGAACAGAAGCCCATGACACCTAGAAATTTTAAGTGTTCTAATCGGGGTATGATTATTATTATTAGTTTGCCTTAAACCCAAATGTGTACTAAAACTACTGTAAACAAAAGTGTAAAGTAAGTGTACTGCAAAAAGTGTACTAAGACAATGTAATCAAAACCAGTATGCAGGTATTTTGTAATACTGCGATGACACAGTCAGATACAATGCGTAAATATTTTACGTAAATATTTCAGCAACATGACCACCAAAGGGACAAATGAAGATATGTGTAGATGCAGTAGGCCTCCATGTAACAACAAATTGCCAAAGAACAAAATAAGCATAAGGTATAACAAGATAGAGGATTGCAAATAGGTAGAACATCCTGTCAAAAACACAAGGAGGACAACTGGAAAGACAAAAGAAAGTAAGTTAAGCAATATCTGAAGACGGTAATGCACCCCTTCAGTCTTTTTTGTGGGGAGAGAGGCAAAGAGGATAAAAACACAAAGAGGAAATAACAGAAGAAAAAACAAGTCTGCTTCAGTTCTGGCTTCTCTCAAAGGGCTCTCAGATCTGATCACCTTGATCTCGATGACTGAAACGAAAAACCATAGTCATCAGTTCTAATTGTATGACACTATTCCTCTGGTTTTACGTATTCACAGCTAACCTGGAGTATGATTATTAAAGACTCATATTTTCATATACGTAGTGATAATGATGTAGGTACTAACAATTAGCACAAACTGTGTTGTTAATGAATGAATTTGGCAAAGTTTTGCTTTAAAATTTAAAACTGGCCTGATCTGTCAGTCTTCTAAACACTCCCTTCCATTACAGCAATCTGCAATTCCCTGATTTTATATATGCATGTACATACATACATCTACAAATACACACACACATACGTATGTTTATCCATTATACACATACACCCATTCAGCTACAATAAGGATGACATATTCTCAGAGTGGTGGAATTAGTAAGAACCTGAAGTATTCTTACCCAAGTTTCAGTCGGACATGGGATTCCTGATAGCTGGAAAAATTTATGCAATTGTTTACACAACTGTAGCTATAATATCACTCTGTTCACTCATTTTCCGCTTTAAAAAGCTGCCATAGCTCATGAGGGAGGTCCTGAATGCATGGTGTTGTAGATGTAGGGGTTACAGAAGAATATCAAACTAGATCTGCCATTAACCACAGTTCCAGAAGCCATGTAATTCACAGCAAACAGAGCTCAGGTTTTGTGAAAACTGACATCTTCCGCTTCAAAAAATGATGGAGAAAGAACAGAGAGAAAATTAAGCAACACAGAAAGGAGGCCAACAGCCTATCTTTTTGTTGCAGACTGTGGTATTCTATAGAAGAACTTCAGAGGTGGAAAGAGATTAAGCTACCATCATGGAATAGCCAAAGACCTACACTGATAAAATGTTCATATATAAAGGTCAAGGTGGGTTGATGATAAGTGGGTGTACTGGTTTTGCCTGGGATGGAGTTAATTTTCT
Organism: Pandion haliaetus; assembly: GCA_013401275.1. Lineage (NCBI taxonomy): Eukaryota > Metazoa > Chordata > Aves > Accipitriformes > Pandionidae > Pandion > Pandion haliaetus. Next base: position 40,133 of record VYZV01017199.1, on the reverse strand, counting down.
TCACAGCAGTTCATATGGTGCTATGCTTTGGATTTGAGACCAAAACAGTGGTTTGATCTGTGTTTCAGCTATTGCTGAACAGTGTCACGGCTTTCTGTTTTTCACACTGCCTCACCAGCGAGCGAGCTGGGGGTGCACAGAAACTGGGAGTGGACACAGCCAGGACAGCGGACTCTAACTGACCAAAGGGATATTCCATACCACATGATGTTGTGCTCAGGAATAACAGCTTGGGGAAAAAAGGAGGAAAGGAGAGGGCATTTGTCATCCCAAGCAACCATAACACATGATGAAGCCCTGCTTTTCTGGAAATGACTAAACATTCACCTGCTAATGAGAAGTAGTGAATGAATTCCTTATTTTGCTTTGCTTGCACACACAGCTTTTGCTTTACCTACTAAACTGTCTTTACCTCAACTCACAAGTTTTCCCACTTTCACCATTCTGATCCTCTTCCTCATCCCACTGGGGAGAGGGAGTGAGTAGCTGTGCAATGCTTAGCTGCCTACCAGGGCTAACCCACAATGGTGGAAAAAACAGTAATTCCTGAACGTGATAGCTACTCTGGACTGTTTAAGGAGACATGGTTCTCTTTTTAGAAACCAGAATAGAAGCCCTCTGTCCTGTACATGCTCTGCCTTGTGGCTAGCAGCACTGCTCTTCCAGTAAATACTGGGGTAGTTAAGTCCCCCATGAGCAACAGGTTGTGTGATCATGTAGCTTCCTCCAGCTGTTTAAACTACGCAGAAATATAAAATAATACTCATATATCTTTCTAGATATTGTAATTATTTGTCTGATCTTCAGATTGCAAGAATACATTACTTATCTTTATGTCACTGATTGTCTACTATACTACAGCTGTTAATTCTGAATTGTCAGGCAAATGAGACAGTATTTTATATCTACAGATGTGGAACTACATAAAAAGGTGAAGTTCTGGGCTTTGCTACAATACAAGAGTATCCAAGTGAAAAGAATGAAGGCCAAGAGGGAAAGGCATGTAAGCTGGCTGAAAGCCAGCCACAAAACCTCAGGAAACATCTACTCACATTCCTGCGCTCTGGTAACTTTCCTAGAGTCAGCTTCCTCTCCAGGCATGATCTGGTCCAGGGACTGATAAGTTCACACTGTCAGCACAACTGGCATTTTAGGACAGGGTGAAGGACCTTCCTGTTAAGCAAAGAGGAATGGCACTCTACCACTGATCTCAAGGGCCTAATCTGTTTTCCAGAAGACATCTAAAACCGCACAACGTTTTGATTTACTCAAGGTAGACTACAAAAATACAAATGGCATTTAGACCAGTGCCTCCTAGGCAGCAGACACAAACCAGTTCTTTCCTTCTCTTTTCTTCCTTCGCCTGCAGAGTTTCCAGAGAAAAAACACCTAAAACTGACTGCTGCCATCACTCTCAGGATCATAGATGGTCATTTACCATCAGCTGGCACGCAGTCCTAATCAAAGCAACGTCCAAGTTATCTTATTTATATATGTGATCTGCAATGGAACTACTCCAGCCTAGATATCCACATAGAAAACTGCAGCATTTGTTCTTTCACTGTATGTCCTTCAAGATGCTAAGCCTGGGAAGAAGAGTCCAGCTACTCAGGACTGAAGTGTTTGATATCATTGCCTCCACCGACTCTGATCACATTTCAGATGATGGCGCAGCAGTATCCAGTCTCTGTCTGCTAGTCCATCTAACAGGAAGATACTTGGCAAATGACTTTAGACTGAATTACAGTTTAAATTCCAAGGCATAGTAGAAAATTTACTGACTAAAGGAGGATTCTTTGACCAAACTCCAGGCCCAGGGCAAGGAGGAAGAAAAGGACTGGGATAACACTGAAGATACTGGCATCCCACACACCTCTCTGAGTCCTGTTTTAAGTTAAGGGGAGCAAAGGCATAATTCATTTCTACCTGCAAGAGGTTGAGACAGAGCTGTTGTCCCTGTACTGGCTTCAGTTATCAAGGAATAGCTGTCAGCTCTAGCAGGGAACAGGGCATGATTGGCACCCATCAAAACACAGACTAGCATTCTAAGACTGATAAAGATGACATCACAGGAATGGCAAAGAATGCTATGCTGTCTATGCTGGAAGGTAGCCAAGTCATTAGAAGTCCTACATATACAATGTACATTCAGCTGATAGAACCAGTCAGGGAATCCACAAGTCTTCCTTGACAGTCCACAAATCTCTGTAGAAAGCTATGCACTGCAATTGCCAGTTATAAACATTATGTAAAGAAAGCCATATAAACAGACACCATCTACTACCCCAAGAGAGAAGGGAACTCCCCTTGAACATATCCCCTATAAGGTTGGTTGTTTTCAATACAAATGATTTGTGGATATATTTTCTACAATTGATTATGAAAAAACCTCATATTTAACTCACTTAGGCTGGAGTCATTCCTCAGGTATGAGCTGGGAGTTGGCACACTCCAGAGAAAAGTATCATTCTTCTATTCAGTAGGGAGAGGTGCCCAGAAAATGGAAGAGCAGGTGTCAGATATCCTAGACTTCTACACAGAAAAATTCTAGACCCAATCCTGATCTCACCTCAAAAGGACAATCTAGTTCAATTTTCTCAACCTCCAATCTGTGTGGCGAGTGCTGACACTGGATGAAAGCAATCAGGCAAAGAGACTCATCCTTGGCAAGACAGCCATTTCCTCCAAACTTTGCAGTACAACATGATCACAGATGCCAAATTACATTTCATGCTAGCTCATGCTGCTGTATCCCATAAAACAGAATAACCCTAAATAAACACTGGGATCACAGCTTCACCCACAGTGACAGTTACAGCAACATCACATCTAGGCAATTACCACAAACCAAAGGCTCGTATAAACACACTCATGCCATCATGAGGTATTCACTAGGTAAGCAGTTCAAGAACAAAGCAGCCTGTGTTGTTAAAGGCCAAAGTGTTCCAAAGTAACTGCTACACCATGGTATACTTCTGCTCATATGAAGCAGGGATGCAACTTCTCTCTCCAAAGAGTCTCAGGCTTAGGAAGAATGGACATGAGCCAGTCCCCACTAATTTTCTCAAGGAACAGGTGTAGTCGGTGGACATATTTCTCTCTGAAGTCTTTTTCTGATTATACTACAATGTTATATCCCCTGTTACTTATTCTCTGTTATATCTAAATCTTTTAGTCTTTGCTGCCCACTGGTCCAGCATGAACAGACTGGCTTTAGAGTGAACCTATCCAATATTAATCTACAGTCTGGCTGTTAGGGCATTCTCTTCGAAGATGAAGTAGTATGCTCCAATAGCTAGCAACTTTCTGAATTTGGTTTCCCACTTCCCTGTCCCTTTCTGTAGCCTATGATCAAAAAGGTGGATAGCTCATCAACTATACCTTTTTCCAAGTTACGTTAAATAAAATTCAGCACTCTCCAGCGCAGAATAACTCCTTTGCTTTTGTTCTAGAGAAAGAATTTTGGACTTCTAAAATTTATAGCCACTGTACTACATATGTCTATTTTACATTAACCATATGTGCATGATACAACAAGCCACAAATTATTTTAAAGACTTTTTGAACTATGCACAGTAGGTCATGTTTAGCACAGGCAAATGCCTCCCAAAATATGCCCAATAAGAAGTACCCTTGAAAAAAGGGATACCTTGCTAGCTGTTGTGAAAAGGTAAGCCCTCATTATGAGACTGTATTTCTTTTTGTAAATTTTGTAAGTTTATATACAAAAAGTTCAATCCTAGACACACTGTGTTTCCTTCCTTATAATCTAGTAATTAGATTATATTTAGCTTGGTTTTATTTAGCTTGCACCAGGTAAATTTAAATTCTTTACAGTATTCATACTTAAATCTTTCAAGAACTTTAAGAAAAATAGCCCAGAAATACAACTTAAATTCTTAACATAAAATCCTGAAAACAGTCTGCCAAAACTTATCAATATGAAGAAATTTACATTCACTTGATTGTGACCCATAATTTTTCAGGATGACAGCTTGGCCATGTGATATATTTGCAAAGATCACGTGTTCATAGACCATATATCATCACAGAATGGTCTGCGTTGGAATGGACCTTAATGATCATGTAGTTCCAACCCCCCCTGCCATGGGCAGAGACACCTTCCTCTAGACCAGGTTGCTCAAAGCCCCATCCAGCCTGGCCTTGAACACTTCCAGGGATGGGGCATCCACAACTTCTCTGGGCAAACTCTTCCAGTGCCTCACCACCCTCACAGTAAAGATTTGCTCATCTAAATCTACCCTCTTTCAGTTTAAAACCATTAACCCTCATCCTATCACTACACTCCCTAATAAAGAGTCCCCACCTTTCTTGTAGGCCCCATTTAGGTACTGCAAGGCTGCTGTAAGGTCTCCCAGGAACCTCCTCTTCTCCAGGCTGAACAACCCCAACTCTCTCAGCCTGTCCTCACAAGAGAGGTTCTCCATCCCTCTGATCATCTTCGTGGCCGTCCTCTGGACCTGCTCAAGCAGGTCCATGTCTTATGTTGGGGGCCCCAGAGCTGAACACAGTACTCCAGGTGTGGTCTCACGAGAGCGGAGTAGAGGGGAAGAATCACCTCCCTCAACCTGCTGGTCATGCTTCTTTTGATGCAGCCCAGAATGTGATTGGCTTTCTGGGCTGTGAGTACACATTGCTGGCTCATATTCAGTTTTTCATCCACTAATACCCTGAAGTCCTCCTCCTCAGGACTGCTCTCAATCCACACATCGCCCAGCCTGCATTTGTGCTTGGGATTGCCCTGACCCATGTGCAGGACCTTGCACTTAGTCTTCTGACCTTCATGAAGTTCACACAGGCCCACCTCTCAAACCCATCAAGGACCCTCTGGATGGCATCCCTTCCCTCAGGTGTGTCAACTGCACCACACAGCTTGGTGTTGTCAGCAAACTTGCTGAGGGTACGCTCAATCCCCTCTCAGAAGGGCAACTTCCATGGCATTTAACCTGTCCTTGACATCTGCTAATGTTTATTATGTCCATTATTACCTATGTATGTATCCTGTACCAAATATTTCTCATAATACTTTCAACAGGTGTGATACATTTTATCAATATTCTAAATATCTGCTATTTACAAATATATAAGATTTGTTATAAGACCATGACTTCCAGTGAACACAACAACAGAATTTGTCCTTTTACCTATGCAACAATGTGAGATGCCTGCTTTTACAATTTCTTGTAAAGGGTGCTTGCTCGTTAGCAGTGCATGAGTATAATTTACTTGATACTTAGCCTTCTCTCAGCTACCCTCTTTACCAGAAAACTTTCAGTGTCAGGCTATAGGATGAACTAACTGTATCAGCAATAGTAGGACAAGACGCTTCTGGCGCTTTCTTTTCTCAGGATCCTTGGGACAGAAACCAAGGAAGAAGACCACTTCCTGTCACAGTAGCAAATTCAATCTCATGACAAAGGAGAGGCCATAAATCTTCAGAAACAGATAGTGGCTGGATCTACATAGCCATCACACAATGATCCACAGCCTTTTCCCTGTATTGTCCCACAGAGATTTTTGGGAAGAGTTCAGGAGTAGGGCTGATCAATTGTTTTTGACGGCAGCAGCTCAATCCAAACTACTTCAAGTAGCACACATGGAAGTCTACAGTGAATATGAAATAAGCCTAGTATTTCTGGAGTGGGAAAAAAAAATATATATTTTTTAACATGACTAACATTTTATTTTCAGCTTTGCAGCAATATAAGGGAAAAGTTTAGGCCTGAGAAGTTTGGTAAATACTGTCCCCTTGGCAAGTTACTGTGACCTTGTTTGTTACTTACAAAGGAAAACAAAGATATAGTATTTTTGTTCAGTTGAAATACTGGAACCACCTGCTAGGATTGTTTTTGATTAATAATTACATGCAAAGTCAAGCTGCTTTGACAACTGAAGTTTTGATAACATGCTTCCATGGTTAAGCTACAAAACCACTATGACTTTAACGTTACTATCAACTCAATTTTGATATAGATGTGAAAAAGTGATTTGTGTAGCCAGGAAACATTACATACCAAAATTTATCAGCAAGTCTGGCTGAGAAGAAAACACATAAACAAAATACAAAAAAGTGGATGTATGTGTTCTTATATATATTGTAAAATATCTTTTGATACATACACATAACAAAAAGGGGGTTGTTCCTTGAAGCTTCTTCTGAGGTAATGTTTACTATATTACAGGATTCCATTTGGCCATACCTTGCTAAAAGTAAACAAGATAATAGGAAGGACTTGTGATAAAACACAACAGCTTTTATTCCAGTTATAAAAATGTTCATTCTACCATCTATCTGCTGAAATAAGCCTGTGAATTCTCATTACAATTTCAGCATGGCTGGTCATTAAAAAAAAAANAGGGCGGGTAATTAAAAAAAAAAAAAAAAAAAGATAATTGGATATTTAAGCAATTGCAACATAGTCTGACACTTCCAAGTAACACCATACCTTCTGCCAGTGAACAAAAGGTCACAAGGCATGGGAAGAGTCTCCTGCCACTAAATAAGCTATAAGATCTATCCACTTGGAAAGCTGGGCCTTATTTAGTCTGTTATTTACAGAAGTTAGAACATTATGATTTTATTATAAAATTAGACACATAACCAGAGTACAACTTCTCAGTAACGTATTACTATATATTCTCTGTATTTACATCAAACATATGTTAGATTTGCTATTAAAACATAAGGCCACTATTCCGAGAGACATGAGGCACTCCTAATGGCATGAAATAGTGTCATGTCTTACTTAAGTATTTGCTTCCATAGACAGAAGTGAACTATTCAAGACCAGTAAGTCATCAGAATCACAGCTTTAATTATATTTGTTTAATTCTGGGAAGAAGCACTAGCAAGTAGAATGCTTTCTTGCCTGTAAATGGACACTTCTGTAACAGAAAAACTCCAAAGATCTCTTACTGGTACAGACCATCATTCAATAATGATGATGGAGAAGACTCACAAGATTTACAACTACCAAACTCATTAAAACAAACCTCATGATTTCTTATGACAGCTGTGATGAGAAAGACTATGTACTAATTTCTTACAGCACACTAACTATACTATAGACGCTTCAGTAAGTCAAAGATCAAGAAAACTCATAACAAAGTGTTTTACCTGTATCTTACTTAAAACTAATCTGTGAAGACCTCCTGAAACTGCTTAATGAGAAATCTTCCTCTAGGCTAAGCAAAACTTCCTTGGCAGTTTCTCCTTCCAGTTATTGGAGCCCACTACAGAATTTTGCTATGAAATGAGGCCAGACAGCTTTTCACTGGGCTTTCAAAATTCAATTGGCTTATGCTCAGGCAAAGAAAATAAAGTTATCTATACTAAAGAGAATTGGTAAGGTTGCTTTATAAGAGGTAAAAGACATGAAGACAGGGGAACAACATGTGAAAGAGAAACCAAGAAATAGGATGAGAGAAGCAAACCAAAGGAAGGGACTGAGAAAGGGTGGAGAAGATGGAAACTGCAGCAGTAAAGCACACTGGCAAGTAACAACTGCAGATAATGAAACAGGACAATACATGCAGAAATAGACAGAAATACAAAAAAAAAGGAAGATGAAGCAGCTAGGGGGAAAGGTACATTCCCACAAACAATCTGTAGTTCAACTCAAAATTTTCAAATCTTTCAGTGTTTTGTAGAACAGCTGAGTACCAGAAAATCCATTGAAAATTATGCTTCAATGGCCTAGTAATAACATACCTAGTTGAGAGGACAACCTGCTAATGCCATCAGCATGTCCATTTCCTCAAGTCATATAGGGCTGTGTTGCATAGGTTTGGATGATGACTAATGATAACTTACATGAGAGAGAACATAATAACATTTACAGTTTTTATTAATCAACTTTTAAAATTACCAAGAAAAGAAGACATAAAAATAACAGAGAAGTTATAAAGGTCATGACAGTCATTTTAGCATGACATAAGCAAAAGCTATTAAAACCTTTTATCCCTGCACAGAGAAACAGGAGTCAGTTGTCGAGTATTTCATAGTAGGTGGAAAGTACTTGCTAGTACCAATTATTGGAAGCTTAGAAAAGTTTCCACTTTCCTTGAGAACTGAAGAGATTTGGAACAGAAGCTTGTTCATTTACATGATTTTATAATGAGTAGAGACAATTACTGAAATTTCAACACTACTTAAAAACTGGAAAGCTATAAAAATTGTCTTGCTTAGATAACAAGTCAACACAGACCACCAGAACTACCACCTCAGTATTAACCTGCAGTATCACCAAAATCACTTCATTTCAGTTCTTGACTGAATAATGAATATTGGCAAGACTCAACTACTGTGAAACAAGTAACTTTTTTTTCTCAGTTTGTAGAGGTGCGCTCTCCTGCATCTACCCACAGGAAATAGAACTCTGCTTTTCCCTGGACACAAAAGCATTTCAACTACTTCCACTTCAATGTGTTCTGTTGGATTAGTATTTAAGCACTTTGTAACATTTACACGTCACAAACGTCATTTTCACAGGGAGTCATCATCATTCAATTAAACATCCGATCCTCACAGATTTTCTTAAACATTACTTTTAATGAAATCCTAAACATAATGCAGGAAAAAGAAATTAAAACTTTTCCATTTTCAGCTGCTCTACTACCAACTCAAACTCTAGTTTTAGAATCTCTTACTAAATTTGTCATAGTAACCCAAGCATTTCTCAGTACAAGGCAGTTCTTGAATTTAAAGCAGTTACCAGCACAGAGATTATGTAACATGAAAGTTTAAAGTATATTGGTAAATAGATATGTTCAGAAACACAGAATTTTATTTTAGTTAATTAGTCTTTGTGATTTTATAAACTGTTTCAACAGTCCTCTTTGAATAATGTCACATTTAATAGTGTCCTGGTGTAGCTTATTAAAACTATGCCAGTAAGTAAAAAGTAAAGTAAGTAAAGTGCACTCATCTTCCCATAGCATTGTGCTTGCTGTGTCCAACAGACTTATATTGTCAGCACAGCCACAGCAATTACTAAAATAGTTGCTGAAACTCAAACAGCTGCATATATCTGCACATACCTCTATGCAGACAGCTATCCCCAACTCCTAATATGATTATCTCCAGGGATACATAGGCTACTGTATGATCCCCAACTCTTTTGGGACATACTGCTCACTTAACAGAGATATAAGGACATTTCTTCCATGTTAAAGGAGACTTATTTCACCTACTGTAAGAGTATACCATTTACCAGAACTGTTATCAGAAGATTATTATGATTTTAGTACCCATTATGAGTAGATAAATGAAACTGCTTTGAGTATCTTTCAGACATTTTTACATACCAGCATTGTGTTCTGCCTATTATCAACACAGTTTCAGTTTAAGATTCTCATTTGATCCTGTCAACTGATTCTAGAGAATAATGATATAGTGTAAGACTCTTTTACAAGAAAAAGAGATAATCTTTTCTTTCCATTCAAATCACCCTGTTCTCTTAATCTTCTGTGACTACTGAAGATATCATCAGTTGTCCCTATTTCTCACATGGTTCCAATTGTTTTCTTGTGACAAAAGCCTGGAGCATCTCAATTTTATGTCATGATTTTTTTTTCCTCATTAAAGACCTAGATTGTGGAAAAGCATAATTCATATACTTAATGCTGAATGAGTTTACGTCCAAAACTAACAGGAGGAAAAGACATGCCGGCATCTCCTTTAGAATACTGTCTGCATTAATAAGCTATTCAAAAGGAGGAACAGAAAGAATTAATTAATTTTCCAGAGTTACTCAGAGAAAGTCATGTCAGTCTCTCCAAATATTATCAGGATCAGGGAACTTCTACGTGATGTCTGTTACAGCTGATTGCAGACATAGCTTGTTACTACAACCAGCTTCACTCAATCCACTTGTCAGATACGCCTTTTCTTCCTTTTCACATGACTGCAGATGAAATAATAAAAATATTCTCACTGATGGTTTTAGTTAATGTCTTTCTTTCATATAGTCATTGTCTTTGGAGAACACTGTAGAATGGAAGAGAATTAAGACAGAAATGGTTACCTATTGCTTATGTACATTTTTTTATTGTCATACATACATATTTTCCATTTTTAGCACTCACATTTTTATGCACCACAAAAAGACAACCTGGTAATTTTGAATCAGTGGGGTCAACCGGGGCAGCATAGGTATTTCATGCATTTCCAGAACCTGGTCGACTTTACAGAGTAAAAACACTGAACCATTTCCTTCATCAATAAATTCCTGATGAACTCAGATTCCAAACTTATAAGATTACAGGTAGAAAAAAGGGGAAGAGAGGCCAACGTATGGAATATATTTGTGTTTATATACATAAATACCTTTTTTACCATCATGGCTCTTACTTATAGTAACAACAATTTCTTATTCATGAAATTAATGTACACATGCATATTTTGCTGTTGAAATTTTTCAAGAAGTATCATTTTGGCTTTGGGAAATCAGAGTGCAATTCACATCAAGATTGGGAAAAAAAAATATATATATTAAAAAAACCCTACATGGATGTGTCTACCTGTCAGCAAAGCTGTACTCTTGTCAATGGAGGACTCTCAGTTGCCTAAAAAATAAAAATAAAAAATAATGTATTTTAGGTGCGTTAGAGTATCTGAGGCATCTACATGGAGTTATCAAACATAGGAGACTCCTGTCCTTCTATAGCAACTGCTACTGGCCAGATAGGACACCATAGGCCCCAGATGCCCATCTTCAGTCAACTGAGTTGTGTCCTATCTACTTTGAAAGTACCCTTGGAAGTCTTCCTAAAGTTTTTATCAGCTACAAACACAACCACAGCATTTAACAAATATGCATACTGATATTTGTGCTGTTCCTCTGGTAAATAAGAAGAAAGCTGACAGGAAGATTATTTCTCAGAAAGAAGACTATTGCAGATCACGCCCAAAGAGAGGGTGTGTGATAATCTTTGAATCTTTCCAAAGTTTTAGCAGGCCTCAATAGGTTGAAATTTGATTTGAAATTCCTTTAGATTAAGTTAACAATTCAGAGGAAGGATCCTGTTTGTGTAGACAGTTGTACTGGTTGAGATACCTTGATATTTGAGATGAAGTTTCAGTAGGATCTTTATCCCTATGAAAAATCTGCATATGGGAGACATGTCAAAAATATTTGTAGCTTCCTTAGCCCCTGTAAATAATATTAGTTTGATTGTTGCAACTCTTACTTATGAGACAGAAAAAACACATAGTAGCTCAACCTGCCAAGAAAAATTCAGGTTCCAAGGAGTAGTCTTGTGCTAACTGCTAAATCTGTATTACCTTTTCAGAACTTTTTGCCACTTGAATAAAAACATAATTGCCAGGAAAAAAGAATGAATTGTAAACACAGCTGTGAGGTAAGCTTGTAGTGAACTCATCCAAAGCTGTATTCCTATAGCTCCACTAGGTATTCGAAAACCTCATGGAGCTGCAATTTAAATGAGAACAAGATTTTGTATGCAGACATAAAAATCACTTTAGTCTAGTCACTTCTGCTGTTACTTAGGATTTTCTGCACACTGTGCAGAAAGACTCTTTGAGTCCATGCTCATCATTTACATAGTGAGCTGCAAGCTGCAGTACTCATGGTGAAGAGACTGACCCCGAGTCAGAGATTATACCTGAAAATGACAGTTCAATCAATAAACCCTAATGATGGATAGATGAGAAGCAGATTTCACAGATGGCCTCAGTTCTTGGATATTTGCATGAGGAGCTGGTTTCTGGATAGGCATGGACCTTGAAGTAAGCCTGCCAGCCAAGACTGGATACAGCAAATGTCTGCTGGAAACATGGGCTGCAAAAAATGAGGAAAGTTTTCTGCACTTGCTAACGAGCTTGATGATAGGACTAAAGAAAACATCAATCAGCATATATGTCCAAAAATTATTATCTGGCAATATAAGGTCTTCAATCAGTTTTGCATTCATCACAGATGAAAGTCTGGCATGCTCAAAGACATATACACAGGTGCCAAGTATATAAGCAACCTGAGACAAGAATTTACTGGCATGCTTAGGCACACTTTTCATTTGTTGTTGTAATGGGGGAGTGAATGGATTATTTATTAGCATATTTTTGGACTCAGCTGAGCAAATAACAACAGATACTGGTTTGGGATTATTGACTGAACTGGCTACAAGTTAACCTATAATTCAGATACTAAAAAAAACCCTGAATACAGATCCAGACAAAACCTGCCATAATTTACACTTATTTTCAAAATATTCCAAAGAATTCAGTAAGTATTTTGTAAGAGACATTGTATAATCATATAATCATAGAATGATTTGGGTTGGAAGGGACCTTAAAGATCATCCTAGTTCCAACCCCCCTGCCATGGGCAGGGACACCTTCCACTAGACCAGATTTGCTCAAAGCCCCATCCAGCCTGGCCTTGAACACTTCCAGGGATGGGGCATCCACAAATTCTCTGGGCAAACTCTTCCAGTGCCTCACCACCCTCACAGTAAAGACTTGTTCATCTAAATCTACCCTCTTTCAGTTTTAAACCATTAACCCTCATCCTATCACTACACTCCCTAATAAAGGGTCCCTCCTCACCTTTCTTGTAGGCCCCATTTAGGTACTGGAAGGCTGCTGTAAGGTCTCCCAGGAACCTCCGGATCAACTTCGTGGCCGTCCTCTGGACCTGCTCAAGCAGGTCCATGTCTTTCTTATGTTGGGGGCCACCAGGTGTGGTCTCACGAGAGCGGAGTAGAGGGGAAGAATCACCTCCCTCGACCTACTGGTCATGCTTCTTTTGATGCAGCCCACAATGGGATTGGATTTCTGGGCTGTGAGTACACATTGCTGGCTCATATTCAGTTTTTCATCCACTAATACCCTGAAGTCCTCCTCCTCAGGACTGCTCTCAATCCACACATTGCCCAGCCTGCACCTAGGATTTATGCTTGGGATTGCCCCGACCCATGTGCAGGACCTTGCACTTGGCCTTGTTGAATTTCACGAGTTTCACAAGCGCCCACCTCTCAAGCCTGTTGAGGTCCCTCTGGATGGCATCCCTTCCCTCCAGCATGTCAACCACACCACACAGCTTGGTGTCATTGGCAAACTTGCCAAGGGTGCACTCTATCCCACTGACCATGTCGCCAACAAAGATGTTAAGCAGCACCCATACCAATACCAAACCTTGAGGAACGCTACTCACTGCTTTCCACTCAGACATCAAGTTGTTGATCTCAATTCTTTGAGTGTCACCATCTAGCCAGTTCCTTATCCACCGAGTGGTCCCTCCATCAAGTCCATGTCTCTCCAATTTAGAGACAAGGATGTCATGCAGGACAGTGTCAAATGCTTTGCACAAGTCCATGTAGATGGCGTTCATTGCTCTTCCTTTATCCATCAGTGCTGTAAACCCATTGTAGAAGGCCATCAAATTTGTCATGCACAATTTGCCCTTAATGAAGCCATGTTGGCTGACACCAGTCGCCTCCTTGTTTTCCATATGTCCTAGCATAGTGTCCAGGACGATCTGCTCCACGATCTTGCCAGGCACAGAGGTGAGACTGACTGGCCTGTAGTTCTCCAGGTCTTCCTTTTTTCCCTTTTTAAAACTGGACGTTATGTTTCCCCTTTTCCAGCCAGTGGGAACTTCCCTGGACTGCCACAACTTCTCAAAAATGATGGATAGTGGCTTAGCCACTTCATCCACCAGTTCCCTCAGGACCTGCAGATGCATCTCATCAGGTCCCAGGGACTTGAGCACCTTCACATTCCTTAGATAGTCTCAAACCTGACCTCCTCCTACCGTGGGCAGTTCGTTCTCCCAGTCCCTGCCTTTGCCTTCTGCGACTTGGGCAGTGTGGCTGTAGCACTTGCTGAGGCAAAAGAAGTTGTCGAGTACCTCGGCCTTCTCCATGTCCCAGGTAACCAGGTCTCCCATTTCCCTCCAGAGGGGGCCCACATTTTCCCTAGTCTTCCTTTCATCACCAATGTACCTATAGAAGCTTTTCTTGTTGCCTTTGACATCCCTGGCCAGATTTATTTCTATCAGGGCTCTAGCTTTCCTAACCTGATCGCTGGCTGCTCAGACAATTCTCTGTATTCCTCCCAGGCTACCTGTCCTTGCTTCCACCCTCTGTAGGCTTCCTTTTTGTGTTTGAGTTTGTCCAGGAGCTCCTTATTCATCCACACAGGCCTCCTGACATTTTTGCCTGTCTTCCTCTTTGTTGGGATGCATTGCTCCTGAGCTTGGAGGAGGTGATCCATCGTCCCTCCAGGGCTGTATCCCATGGTACTCTCCCAGGAAGATCCTTGAAGAGGCCAAAGTCTGCTCTCCTGAAGTCCAGGGTAGCCAGCTTGCTGTCCACCCTCCTCACTGCCCTAAGGGTCTTGAACTCCACCATTTCACAGTCACTGCAGCCAAGGCTGCCCTTGAGCTTCACTGATGACAGTAACAATTCCAAAAAAAGTGTTAGATACCCCCTGTGTCTTAAAAAAAGATAATTCCAAAACTGAAAACAGTTTAGCAATCATTAGGTTTAACTAGAAGATAACAGAGATGCACTGCATCATACTTAAGGGGAGGGAGGGGTGTCTTCTTTTAGTATAGGTATTTCATTTGTCTCAGATTTAAGATTAATCTCCACTTATGGGAACAAGAAAGCAATGACAAACTCCCTATACATCTATACATCCTTTTTTGCTCAAAGGCTAGTGTTTAAAAAAATAGTCTATTTCTATTCTCATGAAAAGGGTCTCTGAGTAGGGATTAGGCAGATGCAAGCTGGACAAAGAGCAGAATCATACATATATCATAATTATACAGTATTAAAGACACAGTAACGCATGTTGACGGGTTATTGCAGACACTTCAGAAGAAGTATAATGACTTTCCCTAAAGAGGCAGGTCTGATGAGACTGCTATTTTGCTCTCAGCCATCAGTCAAATTTGCTGTTAAGGTGACAGTATATGCTAACAAAAGGATATTATTAAAGAAGAGAAAAAAAGACCTTTTCGCATAAACATATATATTTTCCTTGAAGCCCTGTTAGTTTAGCTGGGGGGCAGGGGGAAGTTTCACTGCTGGTCTGAGTAAAGCTGACTTTGCCTTTCTTTTGAGAAGTTAGAACTCAAGATTTCAGCAGTCTCAAATGTGCTATAATCCTAAACATGCAGTGCTCAATATTAACATGAAACCAGCTATACTCCTTAAAATGTAGTATCTTTAATTGCATTTTCAATTTCTTAATGTATGCCCTTGCACTAGAACCAATAAAGACCTGTGCAATACTGTAATATTGTCATAGGTTTCTAAGCAATGTTCAGTTGCATCAAGAACTGAAGTACATCTACAATGCTTAACCTGAAATAATCTTTTGAAACAGGGAAAGTCCTTATTGATATCTTGGGTAAATTCTTTACAAAAATTGACTGAAATGTCCTGGTAATTCCACTCTTGAAAAAGCAATGAGGGAGTCTACTTATCCCCCAAACCACAGCTTTTTTTTTTTGCCTTTTTTAGTGGTAAATATAAGATAATTTAATTAGACTCCAGTAGAAGGCTATCTGACAGAGTGCTTTGAGACAGATGTCCATTTGCAGCTGAAGACAGCATCCATAGCATACAGCTGAACATAACGGTGGCCAAATTTTGTGTATCAAGTCACTATCTTCTTTCAGATAAAAAGGATGCTTATGCAAATAATATAAGAAACACATCAAGAACTGACACTTCTATCCTCGGCATGTTCTTCTGTCTCTCTGCACTTAAGAGACCTTCTAGCCCAGAAACTGCCTCTGGACCATCTCCACCTGATGGCTACCAGTGAACTCAAAATTCATCAATCTTGCGTACTCTGCTTTGAGGTCCTTTATCTATATACCTGCTACAACATCATGTGGCAATGAGTTTGACAGCTTAATTCCTTAATAATTTGTGTTATTGATGACTGACAATTTCACTGATTTATCACACAATGAGAAACAGTGAATAATGAGCCCATCTTTGCCTTTTTTCATGCCACTCAATGTCATTGACTTCTGTCACCTTACCTTTTAGCACCTCTTTTACAAGCTGAAGAACTGTAATCTGTTTGATCATCTGTTGAAGAAGGTATAGCATCTCCTTGGCAGGTTTTCTGCCTTCCCCTGAATTGTTTAGAACCTTGTATCTTTGAGATAGAGTAACTGCTTATGGTATTTAAAATTAACAGAAACATCAATTTTTTCCATTTTTTTTTATATTGCTCTTGGTTCCTATTCTACTAATTCATAACACTCCATTCACTTTTCTGATCATCACTGAGCTGTGAACTCACATTTTCAGAAAGTTACATTCAATAATTCCATTACTCCTCTTTGAGGATCCAACAGTATTCAAAAACAAATGACTGAGAGCAAGGGCTAAAGCAAAGATCCTTTGAGAAGTTACTTAGCATCTATTGAGAATGGAAGTTACACGCCCAGGAAATAATGCTGCTGTTTTAGTACCAGCTACCTTGATTAATTCACTATTATTCAGCTAAAGCTCTCTCCTTTCTACCAGGTTTATTCTTCAAATAATTTATGAGTTCATTGAACAGCATATGTTTCAGTATCATCCCAACACCTCTGGTAATCTGTCTCATCTAGGGTAAAAAATAACCATTTATTCCCACTCTCTCTTCCCAGGTTTTTAAGTAACTATTTGCCTTTGAGAGAATCTTCTTTCCTACAGCTCAGGCTCTTTGAGAGTTTTTGGTAATAAATATTTTAATAACTTTGAGAAAATTAATTGATAGTTCTCTTGCATGTGTTCTTTATTTGTCAGGAGATAAAACCCAAACAATTATCTCCTACAACACTACTCCAGAACTGTTTATGTCATGCCATATATGTCAACAAACAGGTGGGTATGCTGAAGCTTTTGACAAATAGATTAGGAATATACGTAACTGCCCTTTCTTGCTAACAAAGTAGACCTCAGTCAGATTTGGTACAAGCAACTTGGAAAGCCTGCTCCTTTAAATTTTAAAGCAGCTCTTTAAAAGCATACATTCCTTGTAGCTATGTGATGAAAAGGAAGAAAACAACAGCAAGAATCAAAACCACCCTTTGTAGAATAGAACTTTAAACACAGAAAGTGGAAGCAATAGATGACAACATGACAAAGGGCTTCTGTACGGCATTTGTGTCTACAAATAGTGCCTTGTTAGAATGAACTGATCCTCCAAAGTGCACAAAATCCAGAACACCAAGAGACCTGAATTTTCACAATCAGTAGAGGACCAGGTAGGAGCTGCTAAGATTCCTCTTTCACTGGGATTCAAGAGGTTTTCAGAGTGTATTCTGCTTTTTTTATTTTAAACACCCATTTTTCCTGTCTATTATAGAATAACTGGAACAAAGATGCTCATCATCCTTCCTGCTGATGCTGGTGACAATATAAAGCAGAAAGTGAGCTTCATAAAACCAGCAAATGATTCATAAGTATGTATGATGTAGTTCTGCTCTGTCAGTGAGAAGTGTAGCCTCCCTTACAGCATGTATTTTTCACTTAAAAATATCATTTATTAAAAACATTAAACAGTCTTGACAGAAAAGAAAAGAATCCTCCGTCTCCTGCAGAACATCAGAATTGCTCTTCATAACTCTTCAACTGTTTAGGAAACTGGGTGCTGTAGCCAAAGCATTAAGTGCTGTGCTAAAACCAGACATATATAGTTTTATGATTGCAATGATATCTATGGTATCACTATGAAGTGATCCATATAGCTTGCACCATTCTTCCAGGTAAGAACAGAAATTATATTATTTCTCACCTTTCTTTCTCCAAACTAAGCCTTTACTGTAGGCTATCTTTTCCCTAAAGCAAAGCTGTGAAAACGTGCAAAGTAAGTAAATAATTTTTTGCCCAGGACAAACTGCTAAAGAGATTAATATATCTTCTTTTAGTAAAATCAAGTGTATTTTGAACATATTAATACTTTTTTCAAAACAACAAATTCAAATAATCTATGGTGTTTCTTTATAACACTTCTTGGGATGGAGAAAAATCTTCCACAATTTCCATTAGCTCATTCCACTTGCAAACATACAAATATCTGCTCCTTTGAAAAGCTGTTGTATGCTCAACAACAAAATTGGTTTCGTGTTTTTCTAGCCTTTTCAATTAAAATTTTTCTTTAAAATTTTAGAATCCCCTTTTTAAAGAATTAGCCCAACTGCAGACATCTAGCTCTAAATACTTCCAGACTGGCTGATCCCCAATTCCTTCTATGGATGGGAGTACCCAAAATACAGAATCATAGAATCATTTAGGTTGGAAAAGAACTTTAAGATCATATGTGACAAAATATAATTTTTCCACTTTGGCAAAAACAGTAGGAGGAAATAAAACCCTGTGAGGAAAAAAACCCTAACCAAAATAAGGTAGTTTCAAGAGAGACATGATTATAAAACAAAAAAACCCACAAAACAACAACAACAACAAAACCCAAACAAACAAACAAAACCCAAACAAACTTGAAATCCTGTTGAATTCATCTGTAAGAGTTTGAGAAACCAGGTAAGCTAACTGATAAAAAGTTAATTTCTCTGGTGATAGAACGTAGCCAAAACACCATGTTTTCTTGACAAAGGACACCCGGTTCTCCCTGCTTTTTGGTTTACATAGTACACAGTACTATCAAGAGTTGTCAGTTCTCATCAGCAATTCCTGAAGTTGATGCATTTTGGACTTCCTGAAACTCAAAACACTGCAACGAAGCAACTGCTTCTCTGAATGCCATTGATCTTAATTCAGACAAAGCCCAACCTATGCAGTAACCATCCATATTTTCACTGACTGGGAAAAGTGAAGAGGCATACTGTCGTGAGTTTGGTTAACCTACCAGAAAAGGGAAGCCCTGATGTCTGAAGGAATAATCACTCAATGCTCAAGCAGCTGCCATCTGAGTGAATTTACTATAAAATGTTAGTTGGAGAATATGAAGCACCAGGAATATGTATGCTACCATACAGCACACATACCAGACACTATCATATATACCATACATACATAGACAAGTAATTCCCCAACCATAACGTTTTTTCCCACCACTGCCCACTGGTTTCAGGCAGCTACAATGAATCTGGGGGAATCACAATATAGGTGTCTACAATTGCCTCAAAGAATTTTATAGACTGATAGGAACAGAAGAGCATTCATTCTTCACACTGATAAGACCATTAAGGTTATTCAGTTAGACTTGTCTTGCACCAACCAAAGCAATTAAACTTCCTGGGATGACCTTGCATTAGCCAGCCAGTGAACTACGGGAAGAACATCTACAAGGCTTAGTGAACTCATCGCACGCCTGAAAAGATCCTGAGAAGACCTCTTGACTTCATTCTAGGTCCATGAAAAACAGTGGTCATCCAATGATAAGTATCACAAGAGAAGTAATAATATGACCTTGCACTTCTGACAAAGATGGCTCTGGCCAGTGCCAAGACACAGTAAAAGGTTTTCTAAAAAGTGAACCTTCTTTCTAAAGAACAGAAGGCTTCAGAACCCAGTGGCAGCTCAAATAACAAGGAGGAGGTGGCAGGCCATCTCTGGACTTCCACAAAGGCTGCAATCATACCCTTTTCAAGACTGGTTACAACCTTCTTTTTAAATTATTTTGGGGAGTTTGTTTTTGAGAGGAGTGTGAGATTCCAGAAAAATTTATTTAATGAGACAGATCTTTCCATTTTGATTCTCTTTTCCTGGTGTTTGATTCAAATACTTGCAGGTTTTGAAATCAACACCAGGAAAACACCAAGTACTTTTTATTTATGTGCATGTGCACCTCTGTGAAAAATATATATACAAAACACAGGCATCTTCAAATCTAGCAAAAATCTTCACACAAAACTTCATAGCCTGAAGAAGTGTTATGTCTACAGAAATCAAGCCAGAGAAACAGTATTATGTTATGATTTTTCACACATTACATTTTTCACAAGTAATGTTGCAAATTAGTTTATAGTTCCTACCTAAGTGTTGTGGTTTCGGTTTCAGCCCAGCTGGTAACAAAGCACCACAAAGCTGCTCACTCACCCCCCACCCCCACACCTGGCCACATTGGGATGAGGAGAAAATACAAAGGCAGGCTCGTGGGTCGAGACAAGGACTGGGAGGGATCACTCCCCACTTCTGGTCACAGGCAAAAGACAGGCCCAACTTGGGGAAGAAACAAAATCAATTTCATTTACTACCAATCAAATCAAAAACAAGGATATTAGGAAGGAAAACCAAACATCAGAACACCTCCCCCCCACCCCTCCCTCCCTCCTTCCCGGCT